>JARHVA010001003.1:3272500-3297500 GCA_037957365.1 Torreya grandis | reverse complement strand
AATTATAAATAAATAAATAAAATCTAAAAAACAAGAATCAATATCTTATCATGAGTTCCACTCCTCCAACCAATAATGTAATCACTCTTGATGTCAATATTAATAATATTCCACCCCATTTTAAAATAAATGATCATCAACAATTGGATGGTCCCCACAACAAGAGGGGATATAACATAGTATATGACATGAATAAAATTAAGGAAGACATTACCTTTCATGACTAGGAATAAATAAGATATCAAAGATATATTTTTCTTAAAGCCTTGACTATTAAGCCATATGCTAACAAATTGAATAATTATACATATAAACTCGGTTGTTGATAAAGATAAACTTGGGGTCCCAATTTTATTATTGGCTATTAGAATTTTTGGAAAAAAATTGTATAACTACTTATTTTATTCAAGAATTTTAGCCAATGTGATGCCCAACATAAAATGCAAGAATTTGGGATTGACATCAGATAAAGCCAAAATAATGGCATTATAGCTAAATAAGTTGGTAGTCCTAGTAATTAGGGAATTGATAAATCTCCATATAAAACCTACCTTTGAACCATGTGTTCAAAAATACATCTAAATCCTTATAGTTGACATTTTTGAGGCTTATGGTCTACTCCTAAGCTGTGACTAGTCAAAAACATTAAATGGACACATGGACAACAATTTTTTCATGCATGTGTTTGCCTTATAAATGAGTAATAATAATATTATAATTGATAGAGAACCGAATTTGAAGCACATAATCAATAATAAAATGCAAAAAATGAAATAATAAATTTTACTTCATCAAATGTATGGGTTTATACCTTCACAACTATTCCTATAAATAATGAATGGGAATTTGAAGTCCCATAAAAATATGGACCCTATATTTATATGGTGCTCAAGCCAAAAAAATATCAAATTTAGTTGGAATTTTGATTTATCTTGATGGGGGCTAATACCTTGATGATTTTCAATTACAATTTTCATGGAATAAAAATCATGTAGAATATGAAGCCTTAAACTTGGGGTTCTAATTTCAATGATAAAAAAAAAACATCATATATCTTCAAATGTTTAGATATTTAGAACTATTTACTAACCAGGTCAAGATTAAATATATGTGAAAGATATCATATCTAAAGAAATATAATCATAAAGCCTGGGACCTAATTAAATCATTATAATCTTTGAATATAAAACTAATCCATATGGAGGAAAACCAAATAGTCAATTTCATGGTTACTTCTATAGTAAATGTGACCCCATTTAAATAATATAAAATGAAAAATAAAATATAGAGTTAGTTTTATGTCCTTAAGTCCCTCATAATGTTAACCACTTTCATGTATTTTATGATGATCGATAGATCATATAGTTCATGGGAAATTATGGTGTCTTTGATTTAAAAATAATTTATTGAAATTATTTTGACCTCATGAATAAATAATGAAAAAGTGATGATGGCATCATCCAACTAAAATAAAATAGGATAATGAAAGGGATGGTTTACTTTGAACAGTTATTTGAAATGGATCTCTATGATAAAAATAAACAGCATCTATGACTAATGAGTCTAATTTATCCAAGGTAAATTTAGTAACATATTAACATCCCCAAATGGCTAATATTATATTGAGTTGTATTAAACAAGAAAATATAACATTGAAGGAATTATTGACTAAATATAAATATGTTTTGATTCTATACCAATGACACATACCATACCACTAAAATAAAAACACAAACCTTCAAGGTAGATATAAAGACCAGTTAATCACATCGTATAGCCTCTCATTCAAAAATATTTCCATAAATTGTTAAATTGTTAAATTATATTTCCTATTAGACATTATACTTGAGTGGCCACTGTAGTCCCTGTATGAAATAAAAATGTTAAAATCATACTATATGTGGTTTTCAATAACCTTAATCAAGCCCCATGAAATGGAAATTATCATTTTCCCTCCCTATATGATGTAATACAAATAGTTAGTGGATAAAAAATAATGATATTTCTAGATGGATTCTTAGTCTACAATTAGGTGTTAGTATAAAATGACGATCACATGAAAACTGATATCACTACTAACTGGGAAATATTTGCATATAAGAGTATGCCTTTTGGACTAATTATTATAGGCACTACCTTTTAGCGTGCCATTGATTTTGAATTTTAATAGTTGATAGATGAATGAATCATTATTTACATGGATGACTTAGTTATATTTTTAGTAGATAGAGTGGATGGCGTTACCCACTTCCAACATGAGTACTTGATAGATGTAGAATGTATGGAATCTCATTGAAACCAAAAATGAAATATTTTCTATGTTATATAAGGTAAGTTATTGGGCCACATTATCGATAAATAAAATATTTCAATAATTTTGTATTTTAATTTAAAAAAAGGGAACTCAAGTCCCTTTTTGGCAAGATAATTTGTTTTTGATAATTCATTTCAACATTTGTCAAAAATTATTAAACCATTAAATTCTATGTTAAACCATGTTGGAAAAGTTTAATGGACAACATACGTAAATAAATATTTTTAGGATGTTAAAAATTCTATTGCCTAATCCCTAGTTCTAATCAGTCCTAATTTCAATAAGGATTTCTTCTTTTATTCATTTCCATAAAAACACACTATATCAATTGTGCTTACATAGAAGGATAAGGATAATGAACACATTATATCCTTCATGAGCACCAATTTGAAATAATTAGAATCAAAATATTCTCTAAATGACAAATACATTTTTTACTTGATTAAATAATTGAAAAAAATTAATCACTATATTTAATGCAATAAGACATATGATATTGTCCCAATCCTAGCTATAAAACTCACAATTGGTCACAATAAATTAGGGGAATGAAGAGGCAAATGGATGGTAAAATTGCAAGAGTTTGATCTAGAAATCAGTCCCACCAAAATGGTATGAAGACACAACATTATTCATTTAATTGTAGAAACTAACCCATGCATATCTATTGAGAAAATTATCAAGTCTTAGGTAGTTGGAGAAAACTAGTATGCCTAGATAATTCACTACCTTCTTATGGTAACATGTTATCTTAAATTAAATATATAATAAATATGAAAACTCAATGTCAAATCAGTGAACTATATGAAGAATAAATTTTTTCTTTATCAAAATAATTTTGAATGAATCTATTTCATATGTGTTTCCAAATAATAAGTTACATACATCCTCAATAATTTTCACCGGAAGATAGGAAGTAGACACCTTTCAGTGAACACTCCAACACACAATATTCTAAGGATGATATGATAATTGCCTAATATTTTAGGGATACACACAATCATGTTATAGATTGTTAATAATGGAAAGTATTTGTGAATATTTAAGTACACACCTCTATGCCCTTACAACTTGTGATTGACTGATTCCATTTTCTACAATGGGGTCTACACTTTTTAGGATTTATTAATACCAATTCATTGACTTGGCACAAGTTTATATCAATAGATACATACTATTGTAAAATAAGGACTGAAGTTGTGTGGATAAATTTATGAGAATTTCATATAGCTCATTATATCTAATACAAACTATCCATAAATCTTTCATTTTGGTTATGTATTACATTGCATTTAATAGTAAATATCTTATCTAAGTACAAAATGATTTAAATTTGTCTTTTGTTTGTATATGATGCATTATTGATTATTTACCTTGTTACTATGTTTATCTTGGATGAAATGACCATAATTTTGTCTATAGAAACACATCCCAATGGCAGGATAATTTTGAGAAGACATAAAATAATTTTGACAAATATTTTTGGCTATAATTTTTAGGATTTAGAAAATTAGATCCAAAGATTTGATGCTCTGAAGATACTCTAAATACCTGTATAGACTGCTCTAATAAAATCTAGGCATGCTCCAAAGACTTGTATAGAAAATTTTGAAGACAGCCAGGCATGCTCCAAAGATGTCCAACTAAATCTTATTGATCAAAATAGTAATTCTAAAGATATTTATTGTATATAAATATACTTTATATATTTATATATCTTAGTTTAGACATTATCATTAATATTAATGGCCTAAAATAATCCAAATAAATTTATACTTCTATTTTTAAAAAATAGATAAGTCTCTTTGGATCTATGTTAATTATTTTCTATCTATTATTATTTGAGTCATTTCTATCACCTCCCTAGAAGTATGGGATCTAATTCCTAGATTGTCTATATTTTGAATAAGAAGAATTGGCTGTATTGATCACCAGATTTTGTACTCTATGAATGGATGATGAGATGTGATTAAATACACATCTCCTTTTCCTTCTAGAGAGTTAGGAATTAGTGGATGAATTAGAAAGTTATTATAACTAGAAATTAGAAGCATTCTAGTGTAGCTTTACGTATCTGTATATGTTTTATTGATAATGAAATAAACTTCCTATTTTTGAAAGGAGCAAGGGCCTACTTCTGTCTGAGGATAAGGATAAATTGGAACTTTTAGTTTATAGTTTTGAAGTATTTATCTAATTCAAGTATAGTTCATTCACTACATAGTGTAATTTCCTTTTAAATCCAAGATTTCTTTATTTTAAATGCAAGTGTGATTTGCATTTCAAAATTAAGTGTGAATTTATTTTTCAAGAGCAATTTTGAATTTCACTTAATGTAAGTGTGTTTCCATTACATGCATAAGTTATTTCAATTCAATAAAATCATGTTTCTTTTATGTAAAACTTTGTCTTTAAATTAAAGTATGTTTTTTAAATTCATCTCATATTCATAATTTAACAAAAGTTATTTAAGTGATAATAAATAACATTCTTAGATTCTGGAATATCACACTGTCCTACCTATCCAAAAAAGTCAATTGAGAATATCATGTTTCTTATGCCAGATGTTTAAGTTCTATGTGTTGATGGTGTGGATGTAATAGGATATCTTCAGTGAACAAACATCTTAGATTTATTTTTTTGCAAACTAGTGTAAGAGTCTTTATTTACTATTTTTGTAATTTAGAAATCATAACAGAAGTAAAAGCCCCTAAATAACAAATTGTAAAACTCCAATATCCAATGGTCTCATTGCTATAGCCTTTTAACACTAGACCTATTAGAAAATGACACCAATATGTTGATTTGTTAAATGAGAGGTATAACAATAGCCTATCATTTTTGGTGTCATTTTAAGGGACATTCATGAATAAGTGCTGGTGAGATCTTACATTAGAGTTATACATGGAAATTCAAAAATATTCATAAAATTCAAAAACACCAAAATAATCTAAGAATCTTTGGATTTATGAACTACTCAAGAGATTCTCAAGGATGGTTTATCTCTAAAGGATCCCAATTAAATCAATAACAAGAGAAGATCCAATACTTATTAGATAGATCAAGAAGTGAAAGAAAGGCACCTAAAAGCTATACCTAAATATTTTTTGATTCCTCTCTTGAACAAGGTTCATCATCCAAACAAATCCTAAAAGAAGAATTCCATATAGAAAATCTTATAGTATAAGGAGAATTGATCTTCAAAATCATCTTTCTAGAATAGTTGAATTTGATCTGCAAGATTTACAAGAAGAATATCTAATCACCAACAAAATTTTTCCTCCTAAGATAGACCATGGGTTGAGCACTAGAGAAGAGAATTTAGATTTGATTGATAAACTAAGTTGAGAAGAAAATATGGGAGATGAACACACACATGTAGAAAACCCTGATCAATAACGCTAATAGGATATAACATTTTCCTATCCAATCAGCGTAGGTTTTGATTATAAAACATCCATCAAAAACATTTCACTATCCATTTACCTATTTTTAGAGGTAAAACCTTGAAGGATCTAGATTAGTTCCTCTTTGAATACTAGGCCCTATACCAAACAAATGATTATGTCATAGATAATCAAAATTTAAAATTATTCCCATCCATACTCTAGGATGTATCCATGATATGGTTGATGGGCCTTTAGGGTAATTCCATAACCACTTGGGATAGAATAAAAACTAAATTTATGGAAAAATATTAGGATTATTTTACAGTTAGATAATGGAAGAAATACATTTTAATATCAAACAAAATGTAGATGAAACCTTTAAATATTACCTTGATACGTTTATATTTACCCATAAAAAGAGTCGCTATGAACTCACTGAGGAGGTTGTCAAAATAGTCTTTATCAAAGGGTTATATGATGCTTTGAACTTAATGGGTAAGGGTGATATTAACAAGTTAACCTTTGATCAAATTTCAGCATTATGTAATAACTACTCCAAGACATGACCTAACATAAGGAAATCAAGGTTAGGAAAATCACCTGAATTTAGCTAATCAATGGAATAATTTTTTAATTTCAAGATAGAAATTATAATAAAATTGACATACATATTAGATGGCCTCAAATAAAAATCCAATGCTACCAACATTGAATACTTGTCAATCCATTGTCCTAGATGTAGACTCAAAGATGCAGTAAAATATTTCCACTTAAACAAAACACATGTATTTAGTATTTGTGACCTAGACCATGATAAAAATAAGTATGAAAACCTTACTAATTAATAAAACAAGTGAAATAAGAAACATATAATTAAATAAGTAAAATTTATCTAAAGATAAGGAAACCAATACTCCCAAACTCAAAATTAGTTTGGTCTAAGATTTTATCCCAATCCATGGATGACACCATGGGCTAGACAAGTCACCACCAATATAGAGACCACAACCATAACTATGGTGTTCTCAATAATTAATTCCATATATGTGGGGAATGCCTTAAAATAAATTTTAGGCATAGTATTAAAACCAATAACCGCATTGGGTATACTACTCATCAACTAAATGGTGAAATCAATAATATTAGCCACAAAGAAAGTTTCCCCCATAGTAGGTCTTGATTCCTTCATAACCTCAACCACCAAAATTGACTATTAGGTTAATCAACCATAGTTACCTTCTCAACCAGTGCCAAATCCAAATAATAGGCAAAATACACCTATTTATGGAGCTAGTCAAGAAATTAATGTTATAAGTGGTTCAACTAAATGTAATAATATTCAACTTGGATAATTGAAGGTAGTAGGAGATTTGCCCATTATAATAAATAAAATTATCAATGATGAAACACTCTTGAGGCCCCTGTGTTCCAAGAACCAACTAAATAAAAGATATAATCCATAACCACACAAACCACAATTCAAGATCTCCTTATTATTCCATTTCTTGAGAGATTTAAGAAAGAGAAACCTATGAAAGATTCTAAATTGATTCATGGGTTAAAAGAAATCAAGATATATATTACACTATTAATATCCATTAAATATATTTCTAAGTTGAATTAAATCATTAGTATATTATCCATCAAACCACTAGGAATAAAGAAGCATCATCCCAAAACAATTTAGGTTATTGTTAAATTTTTTGATTTACTAGTAAGAAACATACTTGTTCCTAAATATGGATTTCCAAGTAGTCCTATGATGACTATGACAATTGGGAAAAAGTTTATTATAAATGGTCTTATAGATATAGGTGATATAATAAACATAATGAATTCCAACATAATAGAGTCTTTATCTCTCATAGAGCTTTAACCTACTTATACAATCTTGTAAATGGATGATCAATCCACTGTTGCCCTTGAAGGATCCATAGAGAATGTACTAGTCACAATAGAATCCTAGTAATACCCTATTGATTTCATGATCCTTCAACCCAAACTGAATAGGGTATGTTATCTAATCATTCTTTTTAGACCTTGGTTAGCTATAGTTGAACCAAAAATTAACTATAGATATGAAAACATGACTATTTCTAATTGAATTCACGCTAAATAAATATCTCTATATCCATATTATAGACCTTTAATGAGTCTTTCTAAATAAATATGGGTGGATAAACATGTACAAAACTATACTATTGTGTCTTCCTTAGCCATGGTTATTATCAAAGAACATTTCAAAGAGTTTGACGAATAAATAATAGAAGATTTAGACCAAGAGAGTTTTGATCAAAACTTTGATAGTTTTGATCTAAAATTTGGTAATTTTTCTTTAAAGTATAATAGTTTTGATTTGAATTTTGATCTTTTTTCTTCAAATACTAATAGTTTGCTTTGAAATCAAAAAGCTTAGCTTCAAATACTAGTAGCTTAGTTATGAAGACTAGTAGCTTAGCTCCAAAGACTTACAGTTATGATTTGAAGATGAAAAATAATGAATGGGAAGAATCCACCTCCATTATTGAAAATAAAGACAATGTCATAAGGTCACAAAACATGTTATCTATTCCATAAGACATTCAACAAACCATAGTTAACTAGGATCAAAATGGGCAGAATTTATTTTTACATGATTTTCATTGTACACTGACCAATATGCTTTCCACAAGTGAAACCTTTTACAAGGATGTAGACACACTTTAAATTTTACAAACAAATATATGTCTATTTAATGACTTGACAAGTGATTATAAAAAAATTAATTCCATTATTCTAGGCACTAAATATATTGCAATCCAGGCAGATAAACTGTTAACTATCAACAATTATTTATGTAACCAGTATGAACAAAAAGTATTTGATGTATTAATACAACACACAAATTATTTTTCTTAGGATGATAGTGATATGAAATGAATACATCTCAGTTTCTATACACATCCCATTTACACTAAAAGTGTTATACCACTCAGACAAGCACAATAAAGGATTAACCCAACCTTGAAAAAAAATGTTAAGGAGACAAAACACTATTAGAAGTTGGTTTTATCTATTCCACACCTGATTTTCAATGGGTTTCATCTATAGTCATTGTGCCTAAAAATAATGATAAGTGGAGATTTTTTTAATGCTAAAAGGAAATGAACAAAGCCACTATGAGATATTACTTTTCCTTTCCTTTTATTGATCAAGTTTTGGACAATTTGGCAAAAAATAGTATTTTTATTTCATATATGGTTTTAGTATATACAATTAAATTAGATTAGCTCCTGAAGGTCAAGATAATACTACATTTACCTACCTCTAGGAAACATATCCCTATACACTCCTTCCTTTTGGATTGTGTAATGCACCTTTTACCTTTCAAAGAGAAGTATTGACCATCTTTTTTGATATTACAAATGATTGTTTGGAATTATACATGGATGATTTCACTGTCCATGGTACTACATTTTATGTATCTTTAAGCAACTTGGATAAAGTGATTACTATATGTGAAGATCACCAAGTATATTTAAGTCATGATAAATGCATCATAATGGTTGATGAAGGGATAGTCATAGGATATAATATCTCTTCTCAAGAAATAAAATTAGATCCAAAAAAGATTGAGGTAATTTCTAACCTCCCCATTCCATAAACACAAATTGATGTTAAAATTTTTCTCATTGATGCATGATATTACATAAAATTTATTGTAGAATTCAATAAGATAAATTCCACTATGATTTATTTACTTGAAAAGGATAGTGAATTTATATGGAACAATAAATTTTAGGAATCTTTTGAAATATTAAAGAATAAACTCATGACTACTCTGGTCTTGAAAGGGCCTAATTGGGAAAAGCCTTTTCATATCTATACTAATGTTTTCAATAATGCGTTAGGACTAGTTTTAGGAAAAAGAGATGAGGATGGAAAAATGTATGCCATTTCTTACATTATCAAGAATCTTAATCCCATAGAGAATAATTACACTACCATAGAATAATAATGTCTTGTAGTTGTCTATGTTATAAACAAGTTTACGCATTATATTACTGGTTATCAGGTATTTATCTATACAGACCATTTAGCTATTAATTTATTAATGAATAAACTAGTAGTAGGTGGAAAAATAATTATATGACTATTTTTGTTACAATAATTTGACATTACCATCATAGACAAACCAAGGACATATTATTATTGAATTTTTGTCTAGATTGAATACTATAGGTGAAGATGAACTTGTAGAGGATTATTTTTTAGATGAACATCTATTTTTTATATCTACATACTCCCCATGGTTTGTAGACTATTAAATTACGTAGCAATAGGGAAGTTTCTTCATTACATTACTTCTAAATAAAGAAAAAGTTTGGTTAGAGCTAGATTTCATTTCAAATGGTTTAATGTCATGTTATTTAAAATTGGACTTAATCATATACTTTCTAGGTGTGATAGAGAAGATGAAGTGTATGACATCATAAGAACATGCCTGAACCAAAAGGAGAAAATTATTTTAAAAAAAACCATTCATAAGATCCTTGGTGGAGGTTACTATTGGCCATCTCCTTACAAGACTATCAAAAGATTTGTATGGTATTATGATCCTTTCCAAATGATAGATAAGCCTACTGTATCTCCTAAAATTCCTCTCCATCCTTAAATAATTTTAGAACCATTTGAAAAATAGGGTTTAGATTTTGGTAGACCAATCAACCCACCATGTCAAAGAAAAGAATATTTATTAGTGTGCACTGATTATGTTATTAAGTGGGATGAAGGGTAGAAACTCACCTTTTCTAGGGAATAAATGGTTATTGATTTTATATACATAATATCATGCTGAGATTTAGAGTTCTTAGATATATTACTTCAGATCAAGGGCCCTAATTCTTGTCTAATATGATCAAGGCTTTTATCGAGATATACCAAATCAGTCATAGGAAATATTCACCATATCATCCCCAAGATAATGGGTATGTGGAAGTCACCAATCAAGATTTGGAATACATTATGTCCAAAATAGCGAATAATATAAAAAAGATTAGGTAGATAAAGTACCTAAAATAGTTTAAGCATACAATATAATATGGAAGATAAATAAAATATTATATACATATGAAATTATATATGGAAAGAAACCTTTGTTACCAATGGAATTTGAATTTAGACATTGAAGATAATAGATGATATGAAAAATGATCTAAATGAAGTACACAAAGAATAATAATGTAAATAAATGGGTTAGATGAACTGATAATATATGCACTCACTCAAACTAGCATGATTCAAAAGTAGATAAATCAATGACATCACACTCACATCAGAGAAGATAGTTTTAAGGAGATTAGGCACTTCTATTTGATTTTAAATTCTAGAATTTTAAGGGTAAGATACAGGCACAATATTTGAGACCATACCTAATCAAAACCATTCTTAGTAATGTCCCTATCTAAATTCAATCAATTGATGGTGATGAAAGGACACTTTTGGTCAGTGGTCATAGGCTTAAGGTATACATAAGACCTCTCAAAAAGGAGGAGTTTATTGAATAAAATCAAGACCACTTTGACCCTGTAGAAGAACTTGGTTCTAAAATCTTTATAATAATCATCCTATAAAGGAGGAGTGATGAAAACTAGAAAATGGTAGTTTTCCTTCATTCAAATTTCAAAAATAAAAAATGGAAAATGAAAAAATAAAATAAAATATAAAATATATAAAAAGAAAAATATTGAAAGGTGAAAACCCATAAATTACACTTTTTAGAAGAAATATTATGCAATTAAATATGAATTGTTGTCAAATAACCTATCCTCTCAGACTTGTTTATCCCTACAAGACACATGGAAAAATATAGGAGAAAGGCATGGATTTGTATGGTAAAAGTACAATTATATTTCTCTTTTAAAATATTAGACATATTCTATTTCATGTCATACATGTGTAATCATTAGGTAGTCAACACTTTTTTAAATGAACAAGTTTTGGTAATGTCACGTAGATATGATGAAGTCAACAACATCATCACTGCATTAAAATATTTGATGTGATGGTGTTTTAAAAAGACTTTTTCCTAGAGATTTGATATGACAATGTTTTAAAAAAAGGACCTTTTCAAAAAAAAATTGATGTGATACAAAAATCATTATGGATATTGCTTCAAGTATTTATAATTATGACCTTTACACCACATCATTGATAATGACTAAAAAAGTGCATTCCCATTAAATCTCACATGGGTCAAAGTGATCACCATAATTACTACCAAAATTATTTTTATATTTTCATAATATATCCTAATATGCCTTTCATTGTTGTTGCTATCCACTGTTGCATAATATCCTTAATCTCTTGCCTTCATCTATCTCCTTTACAATTTTGAGCTTTGTTTACATAGCACAATCATCTTTTCTATAAAATAGTGATAACTCCAAGTATGGAAGGAAGGAAGAAGAAAAACAAACTAGAATCTCTAGATGCATTATGTTAGGATGAATTGGCTAGAGATATCTTTGAGTTAGTAGAGTGGCTAAATTTATTAAAAATATTTTAGGGTTTTCATTAAGATACTGTGAAAGAATTATTTGTAAAAATTGATGAGGACCATTATATTTTCAAAGTTAAAAACATTTTGATATATCCCTTTGTGATCAATACACTATCTAGAATTATTAAGAAGGGTGTAGTTGTCATAGATAAAATAAGTTTTGTTGACTTATTTTAGATGTTTCTTGAAGGAAATAAGTCCAATCCTAGATTTTCTAAATCCCTATAAGGTGTAGCCAAAATAATTATGAGATATAGCCTTCCACATCTGTGGTAGAATGTTTCATATTGGGTTGTTAAATATCTTACTTATGATGGTTAATTTATATTTGTTAGTGGAGATGCCATGTGATTTATTCTTCACCTAAGGTAAGGAGTCACAAGAGAAGAATACCAAGGAAATCTTCCATGTTTTATTCATAATGCCTTAATCAATTTATTTCAAAAAATTAAGAGAGGTATTAAGTCCATCTGACACCATGGGTTTTTTACCCTCATCTATTAGCATTATTTTCTATAAAAACCTAGAGGTGAAAAGGCCTGGTCCTTTCTCTATAAATTCTTCCAAATTTATATCAAGAAATATCCATGCCCTATTTCTCCTCCTTCTACCATAGAAATTTTTTAATAAGGCCTATATTTGGAATCCTTTGCTATGAATATGTTATACCAAAGATCAAAAAGATGAACAATTTTTTTCACAAAAAACCCTAGTCCTAGATCCATGTTTTGACATAGTCATCAACTCATTCTACAAGAGGAAGAAGATTCAGATGTATAGTAAGATGATACTTTATGAAGCTTAAGATCTCACATAGATGTTATAGATGTTGAACAAATTGCTAAAGAACCCCATGGACAAGAAAATGTATTTGAAGAAGAAACTCTTGTAAAATAAATTGTGACTTAAGAAGCAGAGTGACCTTTACCCTCTACAGCTAATAAAGGTAAAGCACCACTGATAGAAGAAGATACATATTCAACCTAACCTAATAATAAATAAGAAGAGTTATATCATATCATGGATTTGTCCTGACATGAAGAAACAATTTGTCAGCAATAAGAAGAATTGGATTTTATTCATTTGACGTTGCAAGGTAAAAACATGACTATTCTAAATTTAGAATGAAGATGTGAAGAATTTGTTACGTGAGCTAGGGAACATGAGGTAATTATTTTAGTAGTGAATGCTTATTAGAATAGAGTCCATAATCTAATGTTTTCATAAACTCAGTAATTGAGTACTTTATAGAATTATCTTGCCATTAAGGATACCTAAATTTTTTATTTTCAAAATTTTATTGTTGATAAAGATACATAGATTAATAATATATGACATACTATTTTTGATAGAAATGTATTTATTATTCAACACACTAATAGAATATGAGAGATAACGACTCAGACTACTGAGTTACAGGCCTCTTTTTAAGAAACATAGTGAGAGATGATATAAATAACAGTCTAGACTAAGGTATGTATAAGAGTTTTTTTTCTTCCCCATTCCACTTCATGAAATGATTTCTATTTCGAACAGAACCCAACATAAAATTAAAAATATAGAGGAAAAAAATGATAATATTAAACTGGAGTCTCATTAGTAATTGGAGTCTTAGCAATAATTTCAAAAAGCTCAGATGCCCATCTAGAATATTTGTATAATTTCTAAACAATTATGAGCATGTAGGAGACCTTCCTCTGTTTATGGTATTTTTCTTCATGAGAAATTATATAAATGGAAGATATAGTTAATTTCTCATGGATTTCATCATATTATTGAATATTAGATCATGTTTATGGACATCTTTCTCAAAAGTAATATAGAAAGACAAGATGAAATTTGTTAATTCTATATTTTTTAGATGTTGTTAGGTTATTAGTCTAGCTTTCTATTAAATTTATTTATAGGGTAAACATAATTGTGTGCTTTCTACTCTAAGAAATTAGATAGCATGGTAATAAGACAATAATAAATTGTTAGAATTGTAGAACACCACATGGTTGTGTATGTGACCCTAGTTTCTAGAGGCTAGGAAAATTCTTGTTGCTTTTCAACGAATGTACCACATGTACATGAGAAATAAATATCATGAATTATTGAGAGCCAATGTAGAATCTCTTAGAGAATTTTTGAGCCAAAATTTTACCAATTTCATCAATGAATGCATATCCAAGTGGGAGACTTTATCTATTGCTTTAAAGAGAAGGGAAGTCTTGAGTCTTACCACTATCCAGTGGAGTCTTAGGAGAGATTGATAAATTTCCTAGATTAACACTCAACTTTTAGATACATGAGGTTTAGATGTATGGATTGGAATGAGATTCAGGCATCCAATAATTATTTATCCTCTATATCCGTGTCATAGTTGGCACGATCAAGTGAAAGTTGAATTTCAAGATTGGATATACATAGTAGTAAGGGATTATGTATTGTTTCCTAGATGTCATCATGAATGGGGTCACCATTTTCATATTTATGATCTTAGATAATAACTAGAATCTAGAATTTTTGATTTAAGACTAGTTATCCCACTTATTTTCAAGAGGACTTGTAAAACATAAGGTGTCGGGGAGAAATGATGTGAATTTTATATAGCCCATTATATCTAAGACAAACTATCCATAAGTGATGAATTTTTATTATATATTACATTGAATTTAATAGTTAAGGTACTATCTAAGTAGGCAATGAATGCAAATTATCATTGGATACATTAATAGTTATTTACCTTGTTATTATGTCTAACTTGGACGAAATGAGAAAAGTTTTGTGTACAAAAACATATCTTAATGGCATGATAATTTCGAGAAGACATCAAATAGTTTTGGAAACTCTTTTTGGCTACAGTATTGAGGATTCAATGAATGAGCTCCAAATATATAACACTCTAGAGATGATCTGAGGATGCTTCAAAGGTGATCCAAAGACATCTAGAATGATCCAAAGTCATCTAAACATGCTCCAAAGACCTACAAAATGTTTTGAAGACACCCAAGCATGCTCCAAAGATGTCTAATTAGATCCTTCTTATCAAAATAGTGATTCTAAAGATATATATTGTATATGAATAGAATTTCAATATTTATATATCTTATTCTATAAATTTCCATTCATATTAATGGCCTAAAATGATATGGATATAATTGTACCTCTACTTTTTAAAACTAGATAAGTCTCTTTATATCTATGTTAGTTATTTTCTGTCTATTGTTAGTTGAGTCAGTTCTAACACCTTCATAAAATCATAGGATCTGATTCCTAGATTATCTATATTTTAAATATGTATATTTGGTCATTATAATTTCCAAATTTTGTACTCTATGAATAGATATTGAGATTTTCTAAATACATATCTCCTTCTCCTTCTAAAGAGTTAGTAATTAGTGTATGAATGAGAAAGATGTTGAAGTTAGAAATCAGGTGTATTCCAATGTAGTTTTACATATATGTATATGTTTCTTCTATAATGAAATAAAATTTCACATTCCTTTTGATTGCTGAGTAAAGTAGTTCTTATTCTGATGAAGGATCAAGGGCCCACTTTTCTTCAAAGATCAAGATAAATTGGAACTTTTATTTTATAGTTTATAAGTATTTCTATAATTCAAGTATAATTAATTTACTACTAAGTGTAATTTACTTTTAAATATAACAGTGATTTATTTTAAATGCAAGTGTGATTATTTTTTCAAAATCAAGTTGAATTTCATTTAATGCAAGTGTGTTTCCATTATATGCAAAAATTAATGTAATTCAATAGAAGCAGGTTTACATTATGCAAAAGTGTCTTTAAATTATATTATATTTGTTAAATTTATCTCATATTTAGAATTTATCAAACACTATTTAAGTGATAATAGACAACATTCTTAGATTCTACAATATCACACTATCCTACTCAGCTAGACAAGTCAAGTGAGGACACAATGTGTAAAATTCTAGATGTTTAATGTTATGTGTTAATGGTGTGAATGCAATATGAGATCTTCAGTTGAGAAATCTCTCAAATTTACTTTTTTGTAATCTAGAGTTAGAGTCATATTTACTAATTTTAGGAATTAGAAATCATAGTAGAAGGTAAACCCCCCAAACATTAAATTATAAAACTCCAATATCAAATGGTCTCATTACAAATAGATTTTAGATACTAGCCCTAATAGAAAATAACACAAATAGATTGATTTGTGTAATGAGAGGTATAACAAAAACCTCTAACAAATAATTCCATAACATAAGACATGATCAAATTCATTCAAGAAAAAATTCTCACCAAGCTTGGAACACTTGTGTTCTTAGTCTGGGATAATTTCTTACATTTTAGTCTACATAATTTACATAATATGCTTATAAAAATAAAACTATTTTAAAATTTTATTCAAATTATTAACCTCAAGGAAATGGTGTTATTGTATCTACTAATAATAATTTATTTTAAATTATTAATAAATCAAAAGAAGACAACCATATGAATATAACCTATTATTAAAATATGCATAATGCACAAACATAAGTAGGTTCTAATAGCTTCACTTTTTTTGCTGGTGTATGTACATCTGGCTATCTTCCTATTTACTCTCAAATTTAAAAAGTACCAATTTATGTATAATATATGTAAGAGATGTAAACAATTATGATAGAATGCTAGACATACTTAAGATGGAAGATTCTCACATAGAAGCTTTATACAATTTTAGTAAGCATGAGGACACTATCAAGTAATACTTTAATAAAAGATCAAAGATAAAAAATTTCATGATTTCATATTTTATTCTCATTTGGGATAAGAAAAAAAAAATGACATCATGATAAGTTCAATTCACTATGGATTGAACTATACCAAATCTCTAAATTTACATGTAATAATGCTTTTCATTTGAAGGATCTCCAAGGTAATTATTTGACTTTTCTATTTCTTGAAATAGTATTTTATTACTTCCTTGACTGCAAACATCTTAGAATGCTTGTGATTTATGATTTAATATTAGGATTATATTATATTTCCTCTTTACCGAGATTATATTTTTTGTTTTCCTGCATTTCATTTCCAACTTTCTTAAATTAGTATTCTTTATTTATTAGATTAGTAAACAAATTCATTTAGACCACATGTATACACATTACCAAGATTATTTAAGAATACTGTTAGTCATATCCATATGTATTCATAGGCTTACTCATGACATATTTGGATTTCCAAACTAATGTATGTATCATTAATGAATGACAAAGTTTTCTTAGATTAAATAATGTTATTAAATCATTGGAAGTTGCTTTGATATTTTCTTGAAAACATTATGACTACTCATATCAAAATATAAATTGCACATTAACATTATTAGATATTTTGAAATATATAATAAAAATTTACAAAGAAATAATATGAGTGAAATATATGAGATATAATGAAATTTATTCCTATACACCTAGCCAATGGTGATTCCAAACACAGTTCCATGAAAAATTGAATATATATATATATATATATATATATATATATATATATATATATATATATAGGTGATTGAAGTAATATATATATCATGGTTACAAACCACTATATGGGAGTAAATTAAGGCTTAAAGTGGAATCAAAGATATCTGTACTGGCACTATAGATGCTTAGTTGTAGCGAATAAATTATCTAATTTCCTTGTACACATAAATAAATTTTAATATAATATAAAATAAGAGGAAGATAATAAATCCCTTTTTTGGTCTAAACCATTTTTTAAAAAATTCATAACAAGGAGAAATTTTTTTCTCAAGAATCACACATAATATAAAATATGAGAAGGGCTAGTATGTTTCATGATAATGTTGAAGTCTCTTTCAATTATATAGTTTATTAATTTGATAATTATAAAATTTAAATTCCTACATGATGGTCAAATCAGAAAGTTTGGGTTCTCAAATGGTCAAGAGTATTTCCCCATTGAGTCTCCATTTGTTGTGACCAACATGCCCTACTTTTATAAAGTTTAATAAGGACCATTTACCCCAAAAATATTATGATTGGTCCCTCTATAGACATATATTGACCTTTAAAAAATTTCATACTTAATCCTAATTTTTTTTATTTTCTTTTTATTCCATGAACTTTTTTCTTGAGATCGAATTATGAATTCTGGTTTTCGTCTTTAATGCTGATTTTTTATGAACTAAACTAATCTATCATTTTTTTAGTTTATCGGTTTTAATGATATATAGGATATTATATTAATGATAATGGTAATTTATTTTCCAATGTTTCATTGACTATCGATGACTATTAAAAATATCATTTTTTGATTTTTTGACTACATGAGATCATGTTATGTATCATAACATCCAAACCTATAAAATGTAACTCAATATTAAAATTCTACACAAGAAATAAACAATATACATGAGATAATTCCAATTATCTCAATATCAATTGATCAAAATATATTTTTTAAAATATATTAATGAAACAAGTGACGAATCGATTGAACTAGGTCATGCCACTTGCGAACATCTCATTACACCATGACTCTTAGGCCATAAGTATAGATTAAAATATATGTAAAATATGAAAGTGAGAAATATCATTTCAAGTGTAATAATATCATTTGATTATATGCTTATAAACAAAATTAAATAATCATAGAACAACCAACAAACCAAGTGAGCAATATTATGCCACTTGTATACATCTTACTACATGAAAGCTAACATATGAGATATGGGATATAGGTAAAAATATTGAATGAAATAATTCCATGTGGCATAATATATACAAACAAATACCATATGTCATAATATTATTGACCCCTGTGTCCATTTTATCAGGTTAGCTACAACATGCCGTCATCTCATGGTCCCATATATTGATATACCAAAAGACTTAGCAAAAAGCTAAAAAGATAACTAAGAAATTAAATATAATGATAACTCACCATGTGTCAATTAAACCAATGAAATTTGGCATCATAAAATAAAACTAAAACTTGATGGATGGATGAGAATATTGATTAGTCTGCAACTAATTCTCTCACATAAATAATTTAGTCAATGAATTCATAAGACATGTAAATGAACTATATATTATGTTCCCATGTCAAATAAAATTACAATTTGTAGATTACAGTTATGAATTACTATCAACAGGTTTGTAGAAAATTAAAAATCCCTAAATTTAAATGTCTAACATAGAGATTGAATTGTTCAATAATGTAGTCACAAAACTAGGAACCTGCCCCTCCGATGTTATGCAATGGAATTAAATAGGAATAGAAATATATAGAATATGACAATATTGCTTTAATTCGATCCTTTATGACCTATATATATATATATATATATATATATATATATATATATATATATATATATATATATATATATATATATATATATATATATATATATATATATATATCTGTGTGTGTGTGTGTGTGTGTGTGTGTGTAGTTTGAGGTTGATTGACCTTAAAAATATGAAGATGACTTGTCCCTAGATCAAAGGGATCATATAGATGACCTATTGGAAATCAAATTTGTCATAATCTATAAGGAAATAATAAAACCATAGGTATTACCTTTTGCTGATCTAGTTTTTAATTTATTTAAAGAAAGCAATTTAAAAGGAATATTTTTTAGAAGAATAATAATCCAAAACTTATAGCCTATGTAATAGGCTTAGGTTATAATAAATTTTATATTTTACCACTATAAAATATCTAATACAAACATATATTAGTCAATACCTAGTTCAAAACTAATAACATAAGAATCACCACACTACAATGGGACCAATACCCTAATAGAATTTCCATGAAGAAGAAGCTTTGAATTTCCAAATTTAAGACTAGTGTTATAATTGTTATGGACCTGATCAGTATACTACACAAAGATCCATCTATCACTCATTCAGATGAGGTTTGGGTTCTTCTATTACCCATACTTTTAGAGGTCAAGGACATTCCCAAACAAGGGTAAATTATAATCTTCAACATAAAATTCTAGAATGAACACATACATGACAAAATGGATGCCAAATTATCATTATTTCATACTTGATAGATGCTATATGTGGAAATGTCAAATTAAATAAATTTTTACTCTAGGAGCCAAAAGGGAATACATATGTCAACCTAATGTGTTGATTTTTTCCATCTTCACATACATAAGTATAGGGATCATATGCAAATGATAGTAGACACATTCTATCTAATGGTTTATAGAGCCATAAATGGGTAAACTATGCATAGGTTGTATAACAATATTATAATAACATTAAGGACATGGGGTGATTATTATTTCTATCTAAATCCCATTATCATTAAAGTTGAAGGCATCATGGTAGCTCCCTTATAACTACCAATACTTCTACTAAATAAACTGGCCAACTATGAGAAAAATTACTAGTAATCAATAATATGGAT
The DNA here is from genome assembly GCA_037957365.1 of Torreya grandis. Classification (NCBI taxonomy): domain Eukaryota; kingdom Viridiplantae; phylum Streptophyta; class Pinopsida; order Cupressales; family Taxaceae; genus Torreya; species Torreya grandis. Next base: position 3,276,853 of record JARHVA010001003.1, on the reverse strand, counting down.
GATAATATAAGGAAGGCCAAATTAGGTATGTACCATAAGACACCCCTTTGCATTGGGACATAATATTCGCAAAATAGGGAATAATTAGCTAAAACATTGAAACACCCCAGCTCATTTAAATTTGGATTGTATAATAATCGATGGTGGGATCCCAAGAAAGTAATAAGACAATAAATAGATAAATTATCTAAGAAGTTAAATAAATATTATGCTAAATAAGAGTATGAACATGACATAATATTTTGAAACCCTGAATATGATTAAGAGGTTTATACAAGAATGAGAAGAGTCTAAATGTATATCAAGATTATTTAGATGATATAATATGATTCATCTATATCAATAAAAGGTGCAATCAAGATACATCATCAAGAAAATTACTCTAAATAAGTAGGTAAATATTAAATAGAGGATGAAATAAAATAAATAAATTAATGAGTACATAAGGGTAAGAATTCTTAAAAATTTCCCAAATCCAAAATATTTTAATCAGTAATTTTTAAACACATGGGAACCTCTAAAGATCACAATTGTATTCACTACATCCATAGTCACAAAAATATTTACACCTTGGCATCTAATAATAAGTCAATGCTATTTTATTCCTCCATTATGGATCACAACCACTCCTATGATAACTTATGTAATAATTTTTCTTCCTCCAACCCTAAAAACCCTAGTTAGTGCAAAGGAAGAATATACAAAGGATTATTTAGATGAACAAGAATAAGAGGGATGTTTAGAGATAATCTATGGATTAAATAAATGGAAAGGAGAATGATTATACGTATTTAAGAAGGTTCAATAATAATTCACTTTATAGATTGAAACTTTCCATTCCTCCCCACATTCAAGACATTAGAATAAGAAAAGGTGGAGAAGCAAAGAAAACAACTATAATAATTGACATTAGAATGGTCACTTAAAATACTTCAGTCATCCTACCTATGGTAACTTAATAAACTTATTCACAATGTTTTATACAATCCATTATTTAGCCTATTGTTGTAATGGTTCTTCTAACTCTAAATAACTTATTTGAATCCATCTGGTATGGCACAAGTAAAATCCATTTATTATTAGACTAACATGGTTCCTTACATTGATTTTTTATATGTGGAATATAATTACATTAAACAATTCATGAATATTATAACCCAATTTGCTATTACAAAACCAACTCTTCCCTCACCTAACCTAAGGACCACAATTACTAATCCACATTTTGAGGATCTTATGTCATAAATATTTTTTACCACACAACCCCTATAGGATCATATTGTGTTTTAATTACATAGGTTATCCAAATAGAATCCGTAATTATTTTAGTCAAATAATATCTTGACATAACTAAATACGTCCTCAAGACACTCTCTCAGAAAAATATCTCCAAGGAAATTTTCTCATTCCACATTTATAATCGTTACCTTCACCTTCATGCTCATGTACTTCAATTTATTCCATCCTTTTTCCGCCTCCATAGATAAATCCATTTCCATCCACTCTCAATCCTCCACTAAATATCACCTTACCCACTACCTATCATACCTCTCCCAATGATATGGTAGTGACTCTTGCAAGGATATATAAAATTCATTTAGAGATGTCAACTAAAAAAGATATGGTGATCACTAAAGAGGCCAAATTGACCATAGAGTTTGATGTAACATTAAATAAAATCAAAATGTTGAGGTAAAGGACTATTAAAACTTGTAGAAACCTATAAAGTTTGAGTGAATAATATCTCTTCCTATTGATAAGTAAGAGTAAATCTAGACTTAGGGATGAAGACAAAATCTAGGAAGATGTCATATATGATATATTATCTTTAAGGAGTTTTAAAAATTATGTTTCATGGCATCCAAAAAATAAACAAAAGACTAGATGCACATAGAATAATAGATCCTCTAAAAGATATAGTATACAATGTATGTAGTTCATCTAAAACCTTCTATGACATGGTATGATTCATCTGACAATGTAGGGGAGTATAACAACCATATTAAATAATGTGGTTAGTTTATATGACATTGAAAATAAATTATATGTCAAATTTCATTTCATTGAGAAGATATCAAGGCATTTTAATTATCAACACCTTAATTTTCTTTTACTTTTAGATATTGCTTTACCTCTAAATTTTGTGATTGGTAAGATAAATAATATTATGTAATGGCACAAGTAGATTCATGAGATAGTTGAGAAAACATCAAGATAATTAAAAAAGGTGCTACAAATTCTAGGTGTTACATATATTAATGGCATATATGCACCACTAGATCAAGTATTCACTAAGCCATTTTTTGATTACTTCTTAAGGACTGTTGTTAATAAATTTAATGTAGAGGTCAAAAGAGCATAGTTTTTAGGAGTAGTGACTAGAAATTCAATTAATTATTTTTTCCAAGGATAAGGTTGCACAATTAGAATCATTAATTACATTTTTAATAACCTTACTAGACTTTCATAGAAGATTAATGTTCATAGGATTCTAATTTTGTTCAAACTTCTTATTATCGAATTTGAAGCTATTGAACTAAATTACACAAGATGTATGATTTAATATGAAAATTTAAATAAATAAGGATTGTCAGCCACTTAGGTATGAGATTCATCTTCATAAGATCAATTTTTAACAGCTATGTCTCCTTTTCCCAAATATACAACAATCTACACTCCAATATGGCTAATGATGGTGACATTACCTTCTCCTACCATTCATTTTCATGTAAATATAAGATAGAATATAACTTTAAATGTATTTATACCCTCATGGAATTAATTCACTACAAGAATGAAAGGATTGTATATGTTAGCATACATTGCTTCTGATATTTTTAGTTTAGTAGCTTTAACTATCATGGAGTCTAGTTCTAATATAGTTCTAAGTATAATTTCCCCCATACTCATCAATTGACTACTAGAGTAGATTTTTGAATGAACTATTTATGTGTTTATACATAATAAGAAGAGATAATATAAGATTTATATTTATTTACATAGTAAAATGTGTAGATTATGCATGATTGTATTAATATATAGTCTTATTTTAGATTTGAAAAATTTAGACAAGATTTGAGGATGAGGAAAACCATCGAAAAGATATATAGACATATCCTATATCCATTGTAATTTGAGTATAAATTTTTCAATTTTCAAGGAAATAAATTTTCTATGAATATTTTATGTTTTTATGTGAATGTTCTTTCTCTTCAAAATTTTTGTGTTTCATTTGATAATTTCCATTAAGTTGATCTTTTTGTAATAGATTACGCATATGTTATATGTAGATATAAGATTGAATGTTTTATTAGTCTTCTCAATTATTTGGTTATAGATTGCACTCACAATTTTTAGTGATATTTAATATCTAAAATAATTTAGTACTAAAAACATTATTGATTATAGTATCTTTATCATGTTGCAATTATTTCATTAGACTCTTTATTGTGTCTATTTGTCTATTTCTGACAATCATTGGGTTGTGACACGTGCTTGACATAATATAGTAAGTTGGATTATAAAGGTTTAAAATCTAATATAACCATACAACACCTTATTTTATAGCATGCCCTTCCCTCATTTTTATTTTTTTAGGGACTTTTTAACCTTATCTTAGATCCACCCATCCACCTCAAGTAGAATTTATATTAAGAGTTAGACATCCATCATATTTGAACCATATGAGGTAAATACGAATTTTGGTCACCACTATTCCACCACATGGTTCTTTAAAAAATAATTCTCATAATTCATGACTTAGAGTCAATCTTTGACTAATCATAAAATGTAAGGGACTTTCCCATAAGAAACCTTAGGGTGCATAAAAATCACATCAACAAGTTTTATATTCTTGGATGGTTTTTAGAAATATATTTTTCTATGTAAATTGGTGCTTAGAAAAATCATTGTTAGTTTTCTCATTTTTGTGTTCATAGTGTTATTGGAAGAGGCATTATCTTTGAACTAAAATATATTATCTTATTCTCCTTGTACAAGGATCTTGGGCCTTTCAAAATTGGGGTTTTACCCATTATCTAAAAAAAATAGTTTCTACATGTACCAGGGTTTTTGTGTTATATTTATATTACTAGGTAACTTTAATTAGCCTAAACCTTGGGCTTAATATCCATATGTAAAACCTAAGTATTAAATAATAAAACTATAAATTATTAACAATTCCTTTAACCCTTTCAAATTTTAGAGATGAATAAATAAAAACAATGGTTCCATGTAATGTTTCCTTCATATTAAAAATTTCTATGAACCCCCTCTCCTTCATGCCCCGTAATCACATAATTAGTTCCATGTGTCCCTTGGGTGCTGAATAATTTTTATTAATAATTAATATTT
>JARHVA010001003.1:3237500-3260000 GCA_037957365.1 Torreya grandis | reverse complement strand
TTGACATTGAAAGTTTGCTTTGGTAGTAAGGGAAAACAAATGCATAATCTTATCTATAGAAAATGGATTAGAGTAATAGGGAATAAAATTCATGTCTTTATGTCCATTTCAAATATTTTAGAATGTGTCAAGAATAATATTTATCAACTACATGTGACCAAATTTATGTGTATATAGTATAATATTCACAATTTAAACTATGATAGGATCTCTCACCTTACCCTAATAGATATAAAAGAGTAAATATTAGGTCACCATGTATATTTTTCCCTTAGGGTGTATCTATATTTAGTGAATAAAGAATTTGTGTCACACTATAATGAGATTGATTTTGTTGAGAGCCAAACAATTAGCACCATTTTTGGAATGTATGATTATCATTACATAATTAATTATACTAATCATTATTTGATATATTTCTAGGGTTATTTATTTATATTTTAATTTTAAATCTCTCTAATTTTTATCAATTATAATTTATATGCATTGTGGAAAAATTAATTCATTCTTTATATTCGACTTTTACATTGTAATAATTATTAATGGATAAAATCTAAACTCTACTATTTAAATTTAGTTATATTTTTATTCTATCAGTGACTCCTTTGAGGACCTCAACCAAATCAGACCATGGGATTATAAATTTGAGTTTAATTTTGATCAATTATTTCTTGTTGTTTTATTATGGATATAATTTTTTCAAGATTAAGGGCTTACATTATAATTTTAATATAGATCAATATAAGAATTTTCAATAATAATTTATTATCATAAAATCTTTAATTACAATAAAATAAGGGTGGATAATTAAAAAACCCTATGTTAGTCTTCTCAGCATCATTTTGATTATCTTATTGTTGGGGTCACTATAAGTTGTGATAATGGTAATTCAATTCAAGACGTAAGCAAAAACCAGTCATATCAATTTTAGTATGATGAGCCATATGATGAAACATGTATTCCTATAATTCAATTTTAGTACACATTTGGTAGTGGTTATATATTTATAATCCTTGAATAATAGTTTATCCTTTTATATTCTCCCTTGTCTCATAGAAAGAGGTGGTAATTTTCCTACCATTCATTAGTTTAATCATTAGTCCCAATGATCCCCTATTTATTACAAATTTTTTTGAAAAAACAATTTCCTCATTGATATATCCAATCCTATCATAGGGTTGAAGTGACAAGGAGATGATAATGAATTTATAAATAACATAACTAATCCCAATAAAAATATGAGACCTCATTATCATTATCTTTGGGATAATAGATTTATTCAAATTGATTAAAGGGTATCCAAATAAGGTTCTCATCAATTTTTAAAAATATTTCTTTATTTTTAGGGGAATAATATTATTTCAAAAAACTAAAACTTGAGTTTTTTGTAAAAAAATATTAGTGATGACTATGAAATTATTCATAAATATTTCATTGGAAAAATATTATATGTGTTGGTTCAATTTCCTAGTACCATTATTGATGGCATAAGAATAATCAAACATTAAAGATCTAATATAGAGATAGAATTAAGCAATGTCTTTTTAGTCAATTTTAGAATATAAATAAGCTTCATAATGAGTGGGTGCATGATGGATCACATAGTAACCTTGAAAATTTTCAAACCTACACATGCCCAATTATATATATCTATAACATAATTTGATTTATTATAATTTTGTTTTCATTGTTAGTTTTATACATATAGATATAAGAGTCACTTCTTAAATGTTACTTTTGGATGTCCTTCATGTTCTTAAGTATATATTCATAATGAACTTTTTAACAACATGTCTAGATAAACACTTTTGGCTACCAAAAATCACAAAGTTTAAAATGCTAATTTTGAACATTAATATATTTTAGTTTGACTTAATTGTATTGAATGGTCTGTCAATATGTAGTTAGTCACTAGGTGGGTTCTATATCTAAGAGTCCTTCATTTCAAACCTTGGTGTGAGTAACAAAAAAAATTGGTGATTTAATAATCCCTTATATTAGATGTGGATCATAGATAAATATGACATGGATTTAATATTCCAATAGATCCACATAATTTAGATGGGAATCTATGAGCTTATGATCTCCTGCTTAATAAAGGACTAACACATGATGTAAACATGGAATGCATAAGGAGATAAAAGGTCAATAAGGCCTAAGAATGTTTTTAAAATCCTAGGTGAATGTCTAATTGAAAATTTTAATGTGTCTTATAGCTAGCTCATTATATTTATTCCATCTAGACAAACCCACATTTACCACATATATTAGTCTCATTATCCATAAAGGATCATTTAAAATACAAATGCAAGAGATTTATATGGATAAATACATTGAAGGGAAATGAATAGTTGTAATATGAACTGATAAATGGTATTCACATATGCCTAATTATGTGGAGACATTACCACTTTATATGTTGGGAAGAAAGAGTGTAAATTAAAAAATAATGAAAATGTTCATGGTTTTGTGTAGCCCACGAAGGAACAAGTGAATAAAATAATTAAGGAGCCTCATTTATATTTTAATTTTAATAAATAAGGAGAAACCACACATCTTTGTAAAATCATTTATTAAACAATTAGGTGAAAAGGTAGCTTACTTGATTGAGGATTTGTTGTCTAATGAAATATTGGAATATTTATTGTTTATAATAGACATAGAAAAGGATAAAGTCAAGAGTAACATGGACCATATAATTACTCAATTCATATATCTTTCCATGTGGAGGCCCTGAATAATGTAAAAGGGGATTGAAATATGGGCCCAATGTGGTGTACATGTAGATTCATGTATGGGGTTGCATTATAATACTAGGCCATGAAAAAACAAGTTTATGCACAAAAAAGTAACTAGTTATCATTTAGATTTCATAATACACTTGGGTTTGTTTAATGTTGACTATATTATTGACTATGTGAAGGAATTAATGATTAGTTATAGGAGAATCATTCATAAAATATAGTTTATTGGATATTTTATACATAAAATTTAATGAACACATATGAATTCAATGCATAATAATTAATGGATATTCTACATATAAAGTTATTTGAAGTCTACACATTTTAATTCTAACTTTATACTATAAAATAATTTGAATGCTTGGAAATTTCACCCCTATTGTGTACATACAATAAAGTATACTTATAACCAACATCATCATGATCTAAGTAATATAATATCGATGTAGATTCAAGTAGTTAATAATACATTTAATGCTTTTTTGTAGGAGGTGGAGTATAAGAATTTGAGTTATGCTTGAAGTAGTAACTAAAATTGAATGAATTATGCATTCAATAAATTATATGTAGGATATACTAATTATACAAACTATTTATATTAGTTATGCATTGTATAAATGAATATGCTCTAAATAATCATTAATTATTTCAAGTAGGCAATAATATAATAAATATAAAAATAACTATGCCCTAGCTAATCATTAAGTTTTTCAATCAATCAACATTGAAATAAAAATAATTAAATGTTATATTCTCATCTAGTAATTGGAGTGATATAAAAAAAAAATTAAATTCACTTCTCTTGTTTGCATTGGATATGATGAAATATTTTCTTTACATGTAGTATTAAATTATAGGATTGATTGGACAAACTTATTTACTTGTTGAGGACATTGTTGAGGCCATTGATTGAATTAATATACGTCATTCACTTGTTCATGATTTACTCCATTAATTTAATTTTGATGAATTGTATTGGATATTTCAATATTATATTTATTACCATTCATAATTTGATTATTTTGATTATCAATATAATCATGAACATCATCTTGAATGTCCATATAATTTTGGTCAGATACTTCATTATATTGGTTAGCAATATTTTTTATATTCATTTTAGAAGATATCAAAGGAATATACATATGATTAATATAAGTTACACTTAATATATAAATATGCCTTATAATAAACAATGATGAAACCTTATTAAGTGACATGGAAAGATTTAAAAAAAAATGAAAATAGGTGCAACTAGTCAAGGGTGTGTTTACTTTCTAGGATCTTATATATACCAATCCCAATCTTAAATAGTGAATATATCCATAAAGTAACTAGCTACTAAGGATTAAATCATACACATAGACACATTATCCCATATCTAGGGTACCTTTATAGTAACTTCTTAGTGATAACTACTATAAGAAAAAAATGTTGAAGGCTTCTTATGGCTAAACACATAATCCTAAGCATTTCCAATAAACCATGAAGTATGTGGAAACTAAAATATATGAATATTGTTGTCTAATTACTTGAATATTATGGTTGTACCTAGAATACCATGTTTAGGGAAAACTGATAACTAATTTTTAAATAATGATAGCTCATGTGAGTTTAAAAATTTTTGCAACATAGTTTCTAAGAAATGAAAGAAAAAAATAATGTAAAAATTAACAAATGAAATCAGAAAGTAATGGATTGAAACAAAACCATAAGTTTAACAATATGGTTTATCCTATTTTTAAAAAAATAAACATTTTTTTATGTGATTATATTGGGTTAAAACTAGAAATATCATATTGTTAAATATACATAATATTTAGCTTGATTTTGATAAATTTCTAAATATGGAAAGTTGTTATTCAAGAATGTACTATGAATAAATATGCATACTTTACACAATAAATTATTTTAAATACTCTAACTAACTAAAATAGATAACTATAATTTCGGATGATTGTATATATGTAGTATTAGAATAAAAAATAACAAGAAAATGTGAATAGGCCCACTATAAGTGGATGATGACACAATGTTTTCTAGTCCATTGATTGTGGATTTATCTTACTTAAATTTTATAAAATTTTAATAGAGAAAGAATGAGAAAAAAGAATGTGGAAATTATTGATCAAAGGTAGAATTAAAACATGTATATGGATAGGATTGAGATAAGTGGATAATAGAGTAATGTGCTTGAATCCACTGACTATAGACTTATCCAACTTCACTATGCATAAAAATGATGAGTGAACCTTATGTGCCTATAACTTATGAATAATATAAGATTTCACAATTAGGGTTTTATCACTTATGAATCACTAATTTTTTGCTATTATAGTTAAAACCCTTACGAAAATTTTATATTTGGAAAAATTAAAATAAAAATATTTAAGTGTAATTTATTATGTTGACCATAATCATTATCTTGATGATTGATCACTGCCTACGTATCCAATACTCTAAGGAGGTAAATCAGTTTCATATAGTTATCCCACCTAGAGTGATTATAAAATTGTTCTGCTTTGACTATGTGTATATATCTAGAAAAGAGCTTTATACCTGATGATGATAGATATTAATTTTCTTTATAAGGATCTTTACTTGGCTTATAGACATTCCTTGTGGGTTATTTATAATTTTGAGAGCATAGGGAGGATTTTATCAATGTGAAAAGTGTAAATCGTTGTACCAAGAAAATATAAAGTGGAGGAAAGGAACAAATATTGACATATAATTGTGGGCGTATATTTTGGAAATTTTATTTATCCAAACATAAAAAATGTGTGGGAAGACACGAAAAGATGTTTATAATTTTTTATAATTTTATTTATTTGGAATGGGATGTGAGTACTATAAATGAAGAAGGGAAAACTTCTCCTCTATCCACATAGCATGGATGTCTAGAGAGATCAAAGAGAATTATCACCTATTTATGATAGTTTGAAGGTAATTTTAGATAGCTTAAGAATTTGACATTGAAATTTTGGTATGGTAGTAATGGAAAGATAATGGTTAATATTGAAAGTATAAAATGGGTTAGAGTAATGGACAATAACATTCATATATTTGTGTGCAATTCACATATTTTAGAATGTGTTAATAATAAGCATTGTCAAGTATATACGACCAAATTTATATATATACAATATAATATTAAGAATATAGACTTTGTTAGGGTTTCTCCCCTTACCCTAATATATCAAAAAGAGTAAAGGGTAGGTCACCACTTATATTTTGTCCTTAGGGTGTATATATATTTAGTGAATAAGTAATTTATGTCACAATATAATGAGATTGGTGTCATTGAGAGCCAAAAAATTAGCACCATTTTTGGAAAGTATGACATTAATTGCATAATTAATTATAATACTCATTATTTGATATATTTTTTGGGTTATTTATTTATATTTTAATTTTAAATGTCTCTAATTTTTATCAATCATAATTTATGTACATTATGGAAAAATTAATTCATTGTTCTTTCTCCATTTTTACAATGTAATAATTATTAATAGATAAAATATAAACTCTATTATTTAAATTTAGGTATATTTTTATTGTATCGATGACTCTATTGATGACCTAAACCAAATCACCTCATGGGATTACAAAGTCACGTTTAATTTTGATCCATTATTTCTTTTTGTTTTGTTATGGATATAAACTTTTCAAGATTAAGGGATTACATTATAATTTCAATATAAATCAAAATAATAATTTTCACTCATAATTTCCTATCATAAAAATTTTAATTAGAAGAAAATAAGTGTGGATAACTTAAAAATCCTAAGTAAGTCTCCTCAGCATCATTTTGATTATCTTACTCTCGGTTCCACTATAAGTGGTGATAAGGATAATTCAATTAAAGACTTAAGTGAAAACCATTCATATTCATTTGATTATTATGAAACATATGATGAAACAAGTAGTCTTATAATTCAATTTAATTTGACATTTGGTAGTGGTTTTAAATTCATAGTCCTTGAATAATAGTTTATCATTTTTTATTTTCCTTTGTTTGAGAGATAGAGGTGGTCATTTTCTTGTCGTTGATTAGTTTAATATTTGTATTTATAGTTATAACATTAGTCCCAATGATCCACCTATCTATTAGGATTTTTTTCAATAAAAAAAAAATCCTCATTGATCTATCCAATCCTGTCATATTTTTGAATTGATAAGGAGATGATAATGCATTTGGAAAACATAGATAATCCTAATAAAAATATGAGACCTCCTTATCATTATCTTTGGGATAATATAATTATATAAATTGATTCAAGGGTATACAATTAAGGTTCTCACTGTTTTTTTAAAATATTTCCTAATTTATAGGGGAATAATATTGTTTCAAACAAAAAAAACTTGATTTTTAAAAAAAATATTACTGATGATTAAGAAACTATAAATAAATATTTTATTGGAAAAATATTATATGTATTGGTTCAATTTCCTAGAAGCATTTAACGATGGCCTAAGAAGAATCAAACATTAAATATGTAATAGAGAGATAGAATTAAGGAATGGTTTTTAGTGAATTTTAAAATTTAAATAAGATTTATAATGAGTGGGTGCATGATGGATCAAATAGTAACCTTGAATATTTTCAAACCTACACATGTCCAATTCTATATACCTTTGACATAATTTTATTTATTATAATTTTATTTTCATGGTAACGTGTATACATATAGAAGTCCCTTTTTAAATGTTACTTTTGGATGACCTTCATGTTCTTTAGTTTGTATTCATAATGAATTATTCAGTAACATGTCTAGATAAAAACTTTGAGCTACCCACAAAACATAACATTTAAAATGCTAGTTTGGAACATTAATATATTTTAGTTTGAATCAATTGTATTAAATGGTTTATCAATATTTAGTTATTGATTAGGTGGGCTCTAAATCTGAGAGTCTATCATTTCAAACTAAGGTGTGCTTAAAAAAAAGATTTGATGACTTAATAATCCTTTAGATTAGATGTGTGTCTTAGATAAATATGATGTGGATTGAATATTCCAATGGATCAACATAATTTAGATGGGAATCTATGATCATGTGATCTCTTATCTAATAAAGGACAACCACATGATGTAATAATGGAATGTATAATGATATGGAAGATTAATAAGGCATACTAATTTTTTTTAAATCCTAGGTGAATGTCCAATTGACATTTCAATGTGTCCCACACTTAGTTCATTATATTTATTCCAACTAGACAAACCCAAATCTACCACATGTATTATTGTCATCATCCATAAAGTATCATATTAAATACAAAGGGAAGAGATACATATAGAAAAATACATCCAAGGCCAACAAATAGTTTTAACATAAATTGATCAATGGTAGCCACATATGCCTATTTATGTCAACACATGGTTATATTAGATGTGGGGAAGAAAGAGTGTAGTTTAAGAAAAATAATAAATAATAATTAAAATGTTCAAGGGTTCATGATTCCCATGAAGGAACAAGTTAAAATTTTTATTAAGGATCCTCTTTTCCATTTTAGTTTTAATAAATAAGGAGAAACCACACATCTCTCTCCAAGAATTCAATGAATAATGATGTGAAAATGTAACTCACTCGATCAAGGATCTTACATCCAATGAAATATTAGTACATGTAATGTTTATAATAGACATAGAAAAGGATAAAATCAATAGTTATATGGACCATATTATTACTCAGTTCATATATCTCTCCATGTGGAGATCATGAATAATTAAAAAGAGGATTAAAAAATGGCACGAATGTGGTCTACATGCAGAGGCATATTTGGGGTTGAATTACAGTAATAGGCCATGAAAAAATCTATGAACATAAAGATTATGCCAATTATCATTTAGATTGTATAATACATTTGGCTTTTTTTAATACTGAATCTCTAAGGGAATTAATGATTAGTTATGGGAGAATCATTTAAGCAATATAGTTTATTGAATAGTTTGTGTAAATAGGACATGATACATATAATTCAGTGAACAAATGAATTCCATGTATAATAATTGATGGATATGCTACATATAACATAATTTGAATACAATATCATTGTATTCTACCTTTATACTATAAAGTAATTAGAATACTTGGAAATTTTACCCTTCTTATGTACATACAATAAAGTATACTTATAACCACCATCATCATGAGATCAATAATAGAAGATCGATGCAAGTTCAACTAGTAAACAATATAGTCAATGCCCTATTTTAGGAGGTAGATTATAGGAGTGTGAGTTATGTTTGAAGTACTAACTAACATTGAATGAATTATGTGTTAAGCAAAGGATATATTGAGAGGGGGGGTGAATCAATATATCATATATTTTATAAAACTTTCCCTTAGCCAAACTCCACTTAATCAAACATTCAAGATATGAAATAAAACTCAAATAATAAACACCACACAAGATAGAAAGAGACACCAGATATAACATGGAAACCCAATGTGGGAAAAAATACAGAGAAAAATCTCAAGTATATGAATGAGCACCAACCCAAAAAATATTTGCAAGCACAAACTTGTAGGAAAACCAACCCCTTTGTTGAGCACCAACCCAACAACTATTCATGAGCACCAACCCAACAGCAATTCGTGAGCACCAACCCACAGGAGAACCAACCCCTTAGTCAAGCACTAACCCATAGGAGCACCAACCCCTTTGTCGAGCACTAACCCAACAATAATTTGTGAGCACCAACCCATAGGAGCACCAACCCCTTTGTGTATACCACACGCCTATCTATCAATTTTTTTATCTCAACAAATGATAGTTCAATACAACATCTCTTTCCTCTCTCTCACCTTTGCTCTTCTAAGCTAGATATATCAAATAAAAACCATATTCATCTCTCACAATTGCTCTTCTAAGCTAGATATTACAATATCAAATCAACCTCTATCTCACATATTAAAAATGGCTTCTCAAGCCTTTATTTATAGCTTTCCAAATGACCTTTGGCCTTCCCCCTTTGTGACCCTTCAATCCTCATGGGAAATGATGCCAAAATTGTATGACCCTTCATATTCTTGCCTTTGAAAAGTCATGTGGTGACCCTTCATGACCAAAAATGTCCTTCCCACTTTTGTCCTTATCTTAGCGACTTTTTGTATTCCTTAAAGTGTCCCTTCATGAGAAATTGCACCCTTCCTCTTTTGTCTTCACTTGGTGACTCTTGAAATTCCCCAAGATGACTCTTCATGGGAAAATGTGTCCCATCCTTCTTCTGTCTTTACCCCATGGATCTTTGACTTCTCTAAGGGCCCCTATTTTGTCTCATATGCAACCAAAAATATATTCATTAATATTAAATAAATATTAACTCACATTAGCCAAGATAAATCTGTTACAAACAACATTAAATGTAATGGGGCCTTTATCACCAATAATGCTAGACATTTGACATCAATGACAATATTTCCAACAATCTCCCCCTTTGTCATTGATGGCAACCTCAATCCTGAAACTTCCACATCCACTCACCTACACATACTTTAATCTAAAAACATACAATAACCCCCCTTACTGTAGCAACCTGTACATATTCCCTATCCCTATTTTTGCACCTGTACCTATTATTCTTCCCCTTTGACATCAATGGCAAAGGGCCTACCTAGAGCTAACACTTAGCTCCCCCTCAACTAATGTTGAACATCAATGGCATGAAGTAATAGAAATTACTCCCAACTCTTCTCGCAGATCTTTGAATGTGTCCTTTGATCATGCCTTTGAGAAGATATATTTTTTGGTTATCTTGGCAGTGGTTTTATCTTTAAATTTAACTATGCCACCATTGATCTTCTTTACTCTTATCTCTTGTCATATGCCTTGAACATTCGCTATCAACAAACCATGGCTGATCTTTATTTCTTACATGCAAATCTTTTTGCAGCAACATAGAATCTTCAGGTTGTTTCTTCTGCCATGAACATGTCTGAACCTTCTTCTTGATGAATGGAGCTTTGAAACTCTAATCATTCTTCATTGAATCTGCATGAGTATTCTTTTCCTTCTTTCTAAAATTGTTAGTTCTTTTTCAACATTCTAATTTCTTATGACCATAATCATTTGAAACACTGCATATGCAAGAATCATTCTAATAGCCTCAAACCATATTACTAATGTAAAATTTTCTTCAAAAATCTATTCCTTCAAAAGATATAAAAATTAATCTACCAACTCACCTTCTTGTCATGAAACATATCCAAGACCCAATAGCATCCACCATGCTTCAATTTTTCTTAAATGTGTCTCCTTGAAGACTAGAAGAGACACCCCACACAAAAGGTTCCTAGAAACAAATCTCAGGAGATTCCCACATCTCCTCTATTTCTTCCTTGATCTTCTTCTATTTTTTTTAAGAATCCATTTAATCATGTCTAACCTTTTTGACCTACTAACCTTATCATTTATGATGTTTTTCATCTTCTCAACTTTTATAACTATCTTATCCTGACAAAGCTCATGCTCAAATTTAACAAGAGATTCTACACAATCCATCTTATCTAATTCTCTATCTACTATAACAAGTAATTCATTTTCACTTTTAAACTCAACTTGATCAACCTTTTCTATTTTAGGTCTCCAAACCTTAATTCGACTCTTCTCATAGCTTTTAGGGGCTCTATAACCTTTGACATACTTTGAAGATCTCTTTACTTGTTTTGGACATAATTTAGTAATATGGCCAACCTTATGACAACAAAAGCAAACAATATTTCTCATACCTTTTTCCAGCATATGACTGAGATCTCCCTTTGAATGATTGCTTCTCCTCATACAGTCTCTTGCCCTATGACCAACATGATGACAAATAAAACAATGGCCATGAAAAGAATTTGAAAACATGTAAGCATTGGGCTACCTAGTTGGCTTCTTTGATTTGCCTTCAAAACCTGCATCCTTCTTTCCTTAGACTAATATTTCATGATCTTTCTCAACCTTGATGATAAGCTTCTCATGATTATCCTTTAAAGAAACTAGCTCAACCTTCAACTGATTACACTCTTCTTCTTTTGATGTTAAAATTGAAATTGCATCCTCTGACTGATTCTTAAGATCCTAAATAAATATCTTATTTTCTTTTACTTTTATAGCCAGCTTAGAATCCAAGATACACACCTGTTCCTTAAAATCCTCAAACATAGATTTCAACTCTTGATTCTCCTTCTTTAGCTGCTTGGCCATCTTATGCTTTTTTTTGATCTACCTTCAAGTTGTTAAACCCTTTCTAAAGGAACCTACTCTAATACCAATTTTTAAGCACATGATATACTGAGAGGGGGGTGAATCAATATATCATATATCTTATAAAACTTTCCCTTAACCAAATTCCACTTAATCAAACATTCAAGATATGCAATAAAACTAAAATAATAAACACCACACAAGATAGAGAGAGACACCAGATATAATGTGGAAACTCAATGTGGGAGAAACCACAGAGAACAATCTCAAGTATATGAATGACCACCAACCCAAAGAATATTTGCAAGCACCAACTTGTAGGAGCACCAACCCCTTTATTGAGCACCAACCTAGTAACTATTCATGAGCACCAACCCACAAGAGCACCAATCCCTTTTTTGAGCACCAACCCCTTTGCTGAGCACCAACCCAACAACAATTTTTGAGCACCAACCGCTTTGCCGAGCACCAACCCAGCAACAATTCATGAGCACCAACCCATATGAGCACCAACCCCTTTGTGTATACCACACACCTATCTCTCAATGTTGTTATCTCAACAAATGATGGTTCAATACAACATCTCTTTCCTCTCTCTCACCTTTGCTCTTCTAAGCTAGATAGAACAAATACAAATCATATTCATCTCTCACAATTGCTCTTCTAAGCTAGATATTACAATATCAAATCAACCTCTATCTCACATACTACAAATGGCTTCTCAAGCCTTTATTTATAGCTTTCCAAATGACCTTTGGTCTTCCCCCTTTGTGACCCTTCAATCCTCATGGAAAATGGTGCCAAACTTCTATGACCCTTCACATTCTTGCCTTTGAAAAGTCATGTGGTGACCCTTCATGACCAAAAATGTCCTTCCCACTTTTGTCCTTATCTTGGTGACTTTTAATTTTCCTCAAAGTATCCCTTCATGAGAAATTGTGCCCTTACTCTTTTGTCTTCACTTGGTGACTCTTGGAATTCCCCAAGATGACTCTTCATGGGAAACTGCATCCCATCCTTCTTTTATCTTTACCCCATGGCTTTTTGACTTCTCCATGGGCCCTTCTTTTGTCTCATATGCAACCAAAAATATATTCATTAATATTAAATAAATATTAACTCACATTAGCCAAGATAAATCTATTACAAAAAACATTAAATGCAATGGGGCCTTTATCACCAATAATGCTAGACCTTTGACATCAATGACAATATTTCCAATATTATGCATTTAATGAATTCTATGTATCATATCCTAATTATACAAAATATTTAAATAAGTTATGAATTATGTGAATGAATATGCTCTAACTAATCATTAATTCCTTCAAGTAGGCAATAATATAATCAACATAAAAATAACTATGGCCTAGCTAACATTAATTATTTTAATCAGTCAACATTGCAATAAACATAATTAAATTCTATATTCTCATCTAGTAATTGGATTTATATTAACAAAATTTAAAGGCACATCTCTTTGTTACATTGGATATGATGAAATAATTTCTTGTCATATAGTATTAGATGATAGGATTGATTAGACAAGCTTATTTACTTGCTGAGGGCATTTTTGAGGCCATTGATGGAAATAATATAATTTATTCACTTGTTCATGATCTAGTCCATTAAGTTCATTTCAACTAATTTTATTAAATATTTTAGGATTATATTTATTGCCATTAATAGTTTCATTATCTTTATTATCAATCTTATCACCAACAACATCTTAAATGTCCATATAATTTTGGTCAAATACTTCATTATATTAGTTACCAATATTTTTATATTAATTTTAGAATATATCAAAAGAGTATACATATGATCAATATAAGTTACAATTAGTCTATAAATATGCATTATAATCAACAAGGATGAAATCTTATTAAGTATCTTGAAAAGATTCAAAGAAAAAATGAAAAAGAGGATACTTAGTCAAGAGTGTGATTGATTTATAGATTTTAGATATACCAATACCATTATTAAATAATGAAATTATACATAATGTAAGTAACTATGAAGGATTACATTATAAATGTAGACACATTATCACATATATAGGTACCTTAAGAGTAACTTCTTAGTGATAACCATTAACAGAATGAATTACTGAATGCTTCTTATGGCTGAACAAGTAATCTTAGGCATTTTAAATATACCATGAGGTATGTGGAAACTAAAATATTGGGACAGTCTTGGTAGTGTGTTGTAAGGTTGGATGCTAGTGTGAGTAATTGAAGCAGTTGGTCCTATGGAGGCATGAGAGGATAACATGGATCTTGGAGAGAGACCATTTTCCATGTTCGTGGTATGATCTAAGAGAGATAAGACTTCTCATATGCTCTTCATGTGGAGTTCTAGTCATCCTAGGCCTTATATGTTTGACCTTTCTTAGTTGCATATGGAGGTAAGTGTTGTATGACTTGTATGTTCTTAGTAGGTGATTCTAGTGATTGTATTTAGTACATAGAAGATATATAAGGGCTAAGATATTAGTGGATAAGTTTCCAATTACCTTCAAGAGGCAAGTTATCCTTGTGGTTCTAGGCCTAATAAACAAGGTGGGATTATGAGGAACTTGTGAGTAGTTATGAAAAGATTCCAGTAGATAGAGATCATGTAAGAATGGATTGGTATTAAATTATTGGTCAAAGGTTTTGACCAATTTTTATTTCCTGAAGAGGAAGATAAAACAAGTTAGTATGTTGGGAAGTATTATGTGCATATAAATTAGAGGTTTCCAAGCTAGAAAAGAAGTTTATGATACTCATTGGCACACGTATAATCTACATGGGGAGACGATCCTTTTGGGAGAGGTAGGACATATACCTAATAAGTATTTACAATTAGTTGTTAGTGCATTTAGGGATATATCTTTATGAACACTCGTTAAGAATGTAAACTAGTCAAAACCTTGTATAAACCCTCATAATGAAGCGATCAGAAAGAACTTCCTATAAAGGACCCAGAATGTATTGGTTGAATAATTTAAAAAATTGTAAGGTATGTAATACTTCTCTATGCATCTCTATGTGGTAGTGGTGTGTTAGGGAGGTAAGTAGAAGGTAGATAAATATGCTTGTTTCTAAAGATTTTAGTACTATAGGGATGGTTGACTGAGTCAATGCATGCAAGTCATTAGAGCTTGGAGTTAAAGACTTTTTCTTAAGTTATAAGGAGTTAGTTTGGAATTTTAAGTGATCTATGTCAATTATCTAATTAAATAAAGTTTCCCTATTGCTAATTTGCCAGATAGTGAAAATAGTGACAAAAAGCTAGTATGAGTAAGAATCCATTTAGGGATGGTGTGGATGTGGGTAGGGATGAATCCAATGGTTAGGGGTATCTATTAAAGACATATAACTTATGTTACCTTGATTTTTATGACCACATACATGCAATAAGGTGCCTTGAAGATGACTTGTCTGAGTAATAAGAATAATAAAGAAGTATGTCTCATGAAATGACCTATATGTTTAATGTATGGCATTAAACATCTATGTGTTTGTAATTTTAAATGTTATAATTATTTTTTATGATCACATTAATTCATTGTAAGATCAATAATTTTTTTCAAAAGTGTTATATACCATGTTCATCATGACTAGTTTTTAGAGCTTGTATGTCATCTAGAGTGGCCCATTTAGAGAGGCTAGTTTTCACTATTCTAAGAAAAGTTTAAGATGAGTAATAGATTTATAATATTATATAATTTTAATATATTAATTACATGGATTTTTTATTTATAATTTATATTTAGTTTTGTTGGAGTAGTCAAAGATCTTTGACAAAGTTTATGGTGTGTATGACCAGTTTGAGTAATCAGTTTGTTTGAGTTGGTTTGGATCTATGTGAGCCTTGTGAAGGTGAAAAATTGATTTTGACGTGTTTTTCATGTCATGGATGACCTATCCATGTGTTTTTTTAAGACTATTTTTGATCAAATCAATAGTATACCTCAATTATTCCTTGCAATATTTTCTGGGTGTTTGTAGGACTTAGAGCGAGAGAGAGAGAGAATGGACTGGGTGGATTTTTAGATGTTGTAGACCCATGTGGGAAATAAAAATGATATATTGGAGGAATTTTAGATATGTTTCATCTACTTTTTAAGGTTTAATGTGGACCAAAGAGACCAAGGAGTATCATGTTGATTTGTAGGGCTAATTCCTTTAGGTTTTTATTAGGCCTAATTGATTTTTGGGTCATAAGGGCAATTGATGACCTATGGAATGTTTGGTTATAATATGTAACATGTTTAATAACATGTTTTGAGTGTGATACATGTAATTTAAACATCTTTTCTGACCAATATGGGGTAGATGAAAGAGTGGTATATATACTAGGTGTATTTGGCCTATTTGGGGATGAGAGTGTGTGTGGACGAAAGTGAAGGAAGGAGATCAGTCAAGGAGAAGAGATGAGTCATTAAGGACCATTATAGAGTGAAGAGGATCATTCATATGTTACTAATCATGTTCATAAGATAACAAGTCATTAGACCTAATAGTCTAAAGGGTGACTTGGTTGAGTGAATGAGGTAGGTGTGTTTGCCTTGAGAAGAGAAGCAGTTTTGTAGGTGTTAGAACAAGATGAGGTCATAATTAGGTGTATAATACATTATATTAATGGTGGGTATTAGATAATATGTGGTTGAGTGGGTGCTTAATCACCTAGGGCATTTTAGCCTCCTTGTTAGTTGGACCTAGCTAAAGGTCTCGTAATTGTTGGACTAAATTGAGGGGTGGATGCTCCTTAATCAGTTGGTGCTAGTCTAAACTCTATTTTTTGATTCATATTTATAGGATAATAGTCCATTGTTGTTTCAGGATTGAGAGTGGGTATTTCCCCCTAGAGGGTTATCCACATAAATGATGTGTTCATATGATGTATTCTTTTGTTTATGTTTTGATGTATAAACTTTCATGTTCATGTATGATGAATGGGTTTTGGAATTGAATGTTCATTATTGTCTACTTATTCATCCCCCCTACTCTCAATAGATACTTCCAACATAAAATCCATGAATATTTTTGTCTAATTGATTTAATATTAAGGTAGTACCCATCACACCATTGTTTAGGGAAAATTTATAACTACTTTCCTAAGAATGACAGCTCATGTGAATTTTAAAATTATCACAACATATTTTGTAAGAAACTAAATAAAAAAGTAATGTCAAAATTAACAAATGAAAAAAAAATTTAATGGATTGAAAATAAAAGTTTAATCTTACCAATATGTTTTATCCTATTTTTTAAAAAACTAAACATATATTTATGTAGTTATATTGGGTTAAAACTAGAAATATAAGACTATTAAAGAAACATAATATTCAAATTTATTGATATTGAAAAAATTCTAAATATGGAAAGTTGTTATTTCAAGAAATTACTATGAATAAATATGCCTAATTTTCACACTAAATTATATTAACTACCTTAACTAACTGAAATAGATAACTACAATTTAGGGTGATTATATATACATAGTATCAGAATTTAAAAAAACAACAAAATTTGGATAGGCCTACTATAAGTGGATGATGACACAATGTGTTATGGTCCATTTATTGTGGACTGGTCTTAGTTAAATTTGATAAATTTTTTACAGAGAAATAAATAGAAAAGAATAAGGTGGAAATGATCGATCAAAGGTAGAATTAGAATACATATATGGATAGGAGTGATATAAGTGGATAGAGGAGCAGTGTACTCAAATCCATTGACTATAGACTTGTCAAAATTGACTATGCATAAAAATGATGAGTGAATCTTATGTGCCTATAAGTTAGGAATAATATAAGACTTCATAATTAGGGTTTGATTTCATATAAATCACTATTTTTCTACTATTATATTTAATAACCTTAAGTAAAATTTATAGATAGAAAAACTAAAAGAAAAATATATAAGTGTACTTTGTTAAGTTGACCATAATCATTATCTTGATGACTGATCAATGCCTACATGTCCAATACTTTAAGGAGTTAAATCAATTCCATGTGGTTATCACACTGAGAGTGATTGTCAAATTGTTCAGCTTTGACTACATGTATGTATCTAGAAAATGACTTTATACTTGACAAATATAGCTCTTGAATTGCTTTAGAAGGATCTTAAATTGACTTGTAGACACTCCTTATGGGGTTTTCATAATTTGGAGAATATAGGGAGTATTTTATGAATGTGTAAATGTGAAAATGAATATACCAAGAGAATAGACAGTGGATAAAATTAATGAATATTAACATATATTTATAGTCAAACATTTTGGAAATTTTATTTATCCAAACATGCAAAATATGTGGAAAGGCCTGAAAGGATGTTTAGAATTTTTTAAACTAGCAGTTATTTGGAATGGGATGTGATCACTATAAATGGACAAGGGAACACTTTTTCTCTATCCACATATCATGGATTTCCAATGAGATCAAAGAGAATTGTCATGTATTTGGGATTGTTTGAAGATGATTTTAGATAACTTAGGAATTTGAAATTGAAAGTTTGTTATGGTAGTAATGGAAAAAAATGGTTGATATTGCATATAGAAAATGGGTTAGAGTAATGGAGAATAACATTCATGTCTTTGTGTGTAATTCACATATTTTATAATGTGTCATGAATAAGCATTGTCAACTACATGTGACAAAATTTATGTGTATATAATATAATATTCATAATTTAGACTGTGATAGGGTCTCTCCCCTTACCTTAATAGATAAAAAAGAGTAAAGAGTAGGTCATAAATTATATTTTTTCCTTAGGGTATATCTATCTTTAGTGAATAAGTAATTTGTGTCACACTACAACATGATTGGTGTCGTTATGAGCCCAAAAAATAGCAACATATTTGGAAAGTATGAATTTCATTGCATAATTAATTATACTACTCATTATTTGATATATTTTGAAGGTTATTTATTTATATTTTAATTTTAAATATCTCTAATTTTTATCAATCATAATTTATATGCATTGTGTAAAAATTAATTCATTATTTCTTGTCTAATTTTACATTGTAATAATTATTAATAGAAAAAATCTAAAATTTTTTGTTTTAATTTAGGTATATTTTTATTGTATCGGTGACTCCTTTGAGGACCTTAGCCAAATCACCCCATGTGATTACAAAGTTACGTTTAAATTTGATCCATTATTTCTTTTTTGTTTTGTTATGGATATAAATTTATCAAGATTAAGGGCCTACTTTCTAATTTCATGAAAATAAGTGTCGATAACTTAAAAATCCTAAGTCAGTCTTCTCAACATCATTTTGATTATCTTATTGTTGGTTCCACTCTAAGTAGTAATAAGGATAATTGAATTCAAGACTAAAGTGAAAACTAGTCATATTCATTTGATTATTATGAGCCAAATGATGAAACAAGTTGTCCTATAATTGAATTTTAATTCACATTTGGTAGTGGTTCTAAATTCTTAGTCCTTGAATAACAGTTTATCCTTTTTTATTCTCCTTTGTCTGAGAGACAGAGGTGGTCATTTTCCTACCATTCATTAGTTTAATCATTTTTATATAATTATAACATTAGTCCCAATGATCCACCTATTAATTAGGATTTTTTTTCCATAAAAAAAAATTCCTAATTGATCTATCCAATCTTATCATAGTTTTGAAATGACAAGTAGCTGATAATGCATTTGTAAATAACACAGCTAATCCCAATAAAAAGATGAGACCTCCTTATCATTATGTTTGGGATAATAGATTTATAGAAATTGATTTATGGGTATCCAAATAAGGTTCTCACCGATTTATAAAAATATTTCCTAATTTATAAGGGAATAATATTGTTTCAAATAAATAAAAATTGATATATATATTTTAAATTTTTTACTGATGCTTATGAAACTATTTATAAATATTTCATTGGGAAATTATTATATATATTGGTCCAATTTCCTAGTAGCATTTATTGATGGCCTTGAAAAGAATCAAACATTAAAGATCTAATATATAGATATAATTAAGGAATGATTTCTAGGGAATTTTGGAATATAAATAAACTTCCTAATGAGTGGGTACATGATGGATCACACAATTTCCTTGAAAATTTGCAGACCTACAAATGGTCAATTCTATATACCTCTGACTTAATTTGAATTATTAAATTTTTTTTTCATGGTCAGTTTTATACGTATAGATCTAAGATTCACCTTTTAAATGCTAATTTTAGATTACCTTCATGTTCTTTAGTTTGTACTCATAAAAGACTATTCATCAACATGTCTAGATAAACACTTTTGGAAACCTAAAAATCACAAAGTTTCAAATGCTAGATCAGAAATTTAATATATTTCAGTTTGAATCAATTATATTAAATGGTCTATCAATTTTTAGTTAGTCACTAGGTGGATTCTAAATTTGAGAGTCCTCTATTTCAAACCTTGGTGTTAGTAACAAAAAAAATTTGTTGACTTAACAAAAATTTGGATTAGATTTGGATCTTAGATAAATATGATTTTGATTGAAAATTCCAATGGATCCACGTAATTTAGATGGGAATCTATGAGCTTGTGATCTCTTATCTAATAAAGGGATACCAAATGATGCAATAATGGAATGCATAAGGAGTTGGAAGGTCAATAAGGCCTAAGAGTTTCTTTTGAAATCCTAGGTGAATGTTCAATTGAAAATTTCAACATGTCCTACACCTAGTTCATTATATTTATTCCAACTTGACAAACCCACATATACCTATTTATGTGGACACACGGTGACATTTGATGTGAGAAGAAAGAGTGTAGTTTAAAAAATATATTAAAGAATAATGAAAATGTTCATGGGTTCGTGCAACCCATGAAGTAACAAGTGAACAAAAATGATTATGGAAACTCATTTCCATTTTAGCTTTAACAAATAAAGAGAAACCACAAATCTCTCTCCAAGTGTTCAATGAACAATGTTCTGCAAAGGTAACTAGCTCGATCGAGGATCTTGTGTCCAATGAAATATGGCACATGTATAGTCTATAATAGACATAGAAAAGGATAAGGTCAAGAGTAAAATGGACCATATGATTACTCAATTCATATATCTCTCCATGTGGAGGCCATGAATAATGAAAAAGGGGATTGCAGGATGGGATCAATGTGGTGTACATTTAGAGGCATGTCTGGGGTTGCACAATACTACTAAGCCATGAAAAAATAAAGTAAAAGGGTTGATATTGTTGAGTAGATATAAGGTTGACTAAATAAATCCTTGGGCCATGCATAGTGAATACATGATTTTAAGATATGAACCTATGGTCACATGTTTTTATTTAATTGATGGCAGAAATGATAAGAGGTGTAAAGGAGGTCCATCAACTCTAGGATTTCAAGGTTCTCAAATGGTGGCACATGGATGGTTAATATAATCAAACTTTTAGAAACCAAAATTTTATAGGTGTTTCCATTTCAAATACCTGCCATTTAATCATAATGGTCATTGTTAAGGAAGAATGTAAGAAGATTTGTTTTTAGTCAATAATTTGAGTTTCATATCTTCATTTTAAATGCAGTTTGTCTCATTCGAAATGTCTTACAACTAGATACAAATGGTTGATTGATATATATCCAAAAGATCCATTCTAAACTGAATTTCTCATCCCTTTTACCTCTATTACTTAAATAAAAGTGTACATAATGGGGAGATCATTTCAATTACAATCGAATATTCTATGTAGAGAATTTTAAGGGCTACCTAGTGTAAAAACTTTTACCATGGTGATCTTGTTATTAATCCATGTATTTTATTAAGAGATTAATGATTGATTATAAAACCAAAAAAAATATATGAGATATTATGCAAAGTGTCATTATAAAAGCTCACCATTGGAGATTCTCCTTTTTTTTTTGCTAGAGATGCATTCTCAATTAGGCATTTAGTTTGGTTTCAAGATGATATTTATGTTCATTTAAAGCTCAAATTTGAATTGTGAAGGTTTATCCTTAGGAATAATTTGTTTTTTATTGGAGGAACTTATTCTTTGTCGACTATGAAAACTAGTTCATTGATGCCTTGTAGAGTGGTTTGAATTATTTATGGTTATGTAAATATTAACAGTAAATGCTTGAGAGTGTGATTTACCATGATGTATACATATCTATACACTTATGATATTGAGGAAAAATATTATGGAATGATACTTTCATGTTTTAGAGGAAAACTATTTATAAATGAATGAAGGTTTCTTTCATCTTAGATCTTTTGGATGTGGAACAAACATATCATCCTCAATCTATAAGTTTCTCTTAATTTTTATTTTGTTGTTAATGAAAATATAACATAACTAAAATATAATTTTGTGTTGATAAAATTAAATAGAGTCTTATTATTTCTGGTTGAGATTCCTAATTTTCACTTGGTCATAAATTTATGATGGTTGCATAAGAATTGCATGTCGTGTGGCTCAATATTGGACTTGTATAGTTCTTTGTAAAATATTAGTAAATTGATTTCTAATATTTATATTTATTTTAAATAGTTTATGTCATTTCCTTTTTCTCAATGATATGTAAATAATTAATTTGATATGTAATAAAATATATAT
>JARHVA010001003.1:3085000-3230000 GCA_037957365.1 Torreya grandis | reverse complement strand
TTTACCTATTTCCCTCCCTATTTCTTTACCATAGTTTTCTAAGCAACAATGTTAGAGAAACATTCTAACTTTCTATATAGGTAATAGACCCATATTTTCCTATAAAAGTCATTAATGAATAATAATTATTACAAATCTCTAGAAATAGATGGTGTTTACATTAGACCATGCAAACCCACACGTACCAAATCTAATGCATTATGAGTTTTCTCTTGCTTATCAATGTCAAATGAAACTAAAACATTATTATTAGTTCGATACCCTTAACATACATTATGACTATTTTGAATAGAAATCATTAAATTCACCATATTAGTCTAAATTAATGTATGTAAGCGATCATAACCGAGGTAAAGATACCTCTTGTGCCATAGTTCACTAGAGTTATCCACCAACACTAGTGCATGCTCATTACCTATTTGGGGATCAACCAATCTATATAGACCCTTAACACCAATATCTGTAGAAATGAATTTCTTATCACAGAGACTCCAAACCATGTAATTGTTTCTTTTAATTTCTACATAAAGGTTATGTTTCATAGTTATTTCACTAATGGAAAGAAGTTTTCTATTCATTTCAAGGATAAACCAAACTTTCTAAAAAGTGAAAGTAATAGAATTCAATGAAATTTTAGCATCTCCATAACTTTTCACATCATGAACCCAACCATTACCTAAGGAAACTTTTTCATTTCAACCTGAATCTTCAATAAAATTTGATTGTTAGTCTCTATGACATGTGTAGTGTCATGAAGCCCCTAAGTCAAAGTACCATGTTCTTGACTCCTCTCACTAGTTATGTGATGCCACATATGTAATTTCACCAATTGAACTATATTCATCTTATTCATCCATTTTTTCAGATTATGATCACTTTCTCAAATCATATTGTCATTCATGATAATCTTTCTTGAAATGACTAGGTTTCTTAAAATAGAAACATTTCCACTATGATTTATTCTAACCACTTCGAAGGCCTCATCACTAAATAAATTACTACCACTATATTATCTTCCTCATCCTTTAAACTTATATGCAATAATTTCACTCTCTATTGATTTTGATGTCAATATGGTTAACTTATATATATATATATATATATATATATATATATATATATATATATATGTGTGTGTGTGTGTGTGTGTGTGTGTGTGTGTGTGTGTGTATGTGGTATGTGAGTTTATAGCACTAGTAGTGTTGAGCAAAGGTTTGACATTATCATTGGAAATCAATAAGGTTGGGATGGAACCACATTGATGGATAATATAATAACTATTTAGGGTCTACAATTTGATAAGCATGTTCATTTTGAATCTACCCTTCATTTGATCATGGTCAACATTGCTAAATTATTATTGTAAGGGATTATTTTTGTGACCATAACTCAAAATTCATATCTCCATTTAGAGAATAACTAGTATCATTATAAATGTCTCATCAATGGATATAAAATGGTCTTAGGTTTGAGTTTTATTAATGTATATTGAAATATATATTCAAAATTAAATATTTCTAAAATAATAGTACTCAAAATTGGTGATGAATTTAATTATAATGAATTTGTACACACACTTAGTACTAGGCACTAGAAAGTGTTATGAATTACCCCATAGTTAAATTTTTATTAGTAATTCCACTCTCCTAGGTGACTCGTGATTGGTTCTCAAAATAACATATTGTATCTTGTGCCAAGTGTCACCACATAAGCTCACCATTGGACACTATCTCAATTTCACAGTAAGCCACATGCTCCATGAGTAATTAAGTTTGCTATCAAGATGATCTTTGTGTTTTATCAAGATCAATTTTACATTGTGAATGCTTTATTCTTAGGTTAAATTTATGTTTTCTATAAGTGGATTATTCTTTAGATAATTTATAATATTTTCTATTTGTCAATTTCATGGAGTGATTTGAGTAATTTATGATTTTATAGATATGAATAGTGATTCATTGAAAGTGTGATTCATCCTAATGCTGACACCTATTTATTCTTCTACCATTGATGAGAAGTTACATAAAATGATCATGGGATCTCTTGGAAGAAAAATGTTTATAAATTTATGAAATTTTCATTCATTTAAATATTTTTGTTTTAGAACAAACATATGGACTTATAAGTTTGATTTTATATGAGTGTTTATGTCTCATTAGTGAGAGTCTCTAGTGATTAAGACATTGTTATTTTATCATGGAATTGTGAAAAGTCTTCAAGTTGGCTGAGATACCCAATTTTCACTTGGTCATGTAATTATCAGACCTTTCATGTAGTGTGGCTGAATAGTAATGTTGTAAAGTTATTTTACAATTTAATAAGTTTGATGTGTGATATTTTTGTTTAATTTAACTAGCTTTTTCATTTATCTATTGTCAATGGCTATTAATGCATAAATGTAATTAGTAAAAATGATCTTTATTATTGTCATTTTTCTGCTAGTTTAAATTATAAAAGATTATGCATAATTATTTAAAATGAATGTATATCTCAATTATCTTGGGAAAACAAATTTATTTTTCTAGATGACTCTATGGCCTAACAGGTGAACGCTGATAATAAAAATCAATTGATTACCCCTATTTTATATTTATGTGTAAATAAATTTTACTCTGATAAATTTTGATTTTTCATATTTTATAAAGGTTTCCAGTATCATTCATTTTATTGTATATGAGCTAATATAATTATGTGTATGCATGTAATATTATGAACATTGAGCCTAAAATCCATAAATATCATTGTTCACTTATGTATGTGGTAGTTCTTATCTATATTTTAAGTAGCATGTGATTTTCTTGTGGTGACAATAAACTAGGTAAGATAATCGTAATGTCCTTATCTACATTTTAGTTGTATGTTCCTTGGATTTTATTGTGTATAATATTAACATTTCATATTGGTGTAGGTGTCTCTCCCCTTGGCTTAGTATAAAAAAAAGAGTAAATAGTAGGTCAGCTCTTGTATATGTTTGTCAAGTTGTGTCTTCCTTTATTGAATAAGTTATTAAGGTATCATTACAATGAAATTGGAGTTTTTCTTGTCTTATTTTATGAGGGATCATAAAATATGCTAACTTGAAAGCCATAATATATTATATGATGGTACTCATATAGGAGGGAATATTTAGGTTTCTTTGATAACACATGTTATTAACATTTTTTACATAATGATATACCTATAATTATTAATAAAGACATCTAGCTTACAAGATAAATTACTATATTGTTTTTTTTAACTAATATTGTGGCTATGTAAGTAGCTTGTGTGAGAATTTACATACTTTATTATAATTAAAATTCTAGCCTTATACATGTAATCAATATATGCTATTTTCTTTGGAGAAATATTATGTCCAATATTATTTAGATTTTTAGGTGGAATGTTATATTTTATGTGTGCATATGCCCCAATATTTAATTTTTTTAATATTGATACCTTTTTATGTCTATAAGTACACTATAACAATTTGAGTCATATTTATGTTGTAATATATAGGAAATAAATCATTGGAATTTAGAAGATGAGCTATTTCTAAAAAGTCTAAATTCATCAGATTTAGAGTAGTATCTAGGGACATATAACTATAGATGATATTTATGGATTATATATCACCTCAATATTATACACTTGATAAACTCAGACCTTGGTTATTCCTCTCAGTTTTGAGCCTTTCCTACTTACACAAGTCTTGCATCTTCTCTATCTTGTACCCCTTGGCCGATATCACTTAGTCCAATCAGTCTATTTTAAGTTACAAACATGTACATTTTTTCTTGCTTCTTGGACACTAATATCTTAGATAGACACTAGCATTGACATTAGTCTCCTGACCTGACATAAGTATATAGTTCCCTAAAGTCATATACTTTTAAAAATGAAATGTATCCTAATGGTCAACCTAAGTAATTTAATATGAGTTACTTTTCCAAAGGTATTAATATAAATATAATATCAACCCTCACTCATTCCTTATCAAGGAAACACCTAAAAAAGATCAAAACCAAGGAAACTTAGAAAAAATAATTTATAAATCATTTAATTAAACAAAATCTTCCCTATTTTCATATTAGTCATAGGTACACCACATCAACAAGTTTGAAGTGCTAAATGATTATAAGAAGTGCTTGATTTACCATGTTACAAGCTAGGTCACTATTGTACTTGCTTTCCATATATTATATGATTCACACATAATCCAACATGTATGGAGGAACAACATAAGTCTAAGGCCCTCTTCATAGTATTGGTTATGTAGGCAATACTCATTGATATAGGAATTTTTTGGGTTAGCTCAAAATCATATGCCCACTAACATATTTTTCCATAAAATCGTAATGAAGATTAAGAATTAAGTTTTTGATATTTCATGAGGATTGATAATATATGAGCTAGACATAAATGTATTAGAGTGTTGCTAAAGTCAAATTTTGAAGCATCCAAGTGGTTGCATCATCCTTTTAGTAAGTATTATCTATAAGACACTTGTGTAGAACCAAAATATTAGCCTTGATGCAACCATCCCAGGTTGATGTTAAGAATTAAATCTCTAACGTGTCAGATCCCAAATCTAATGACTATTTCATAATCATACTCCAGTTTACTTTCTACCTAATCCAAATCCAATATTTTGTTAGCATCAAAACCAGCTAAGTATATTAATTCTCTATCATTTATATGCATAACTTATTTTTAATTTCTATATTTAAACTATAATTAGCATAATAAATTCATTGTATTATTATATTTAAGTTTAACAATTAATTGGCATACTTTAGATCCAATTATCACCATTGTGCATTATCATTTCTATATTCTTAACCCTATCCTACTACCAAGATAGGATAACCTCTTATCCCAATTTAGGGTTAAACATTTGGTGAACTCAATATTTGAACATCAAACCCTATGAAAAATTAGGTTTTTATAATTTTTTCTTAATTGTTTTATGTTGATGCAAATTTTAAATTTCTCATTTGTGAAGCAAAGGAAAATGTTAGTGAAAAATGTGGATTCAAAATGGTAGATAAAGAAGACTTTATTACTCATCTCCATAATAACAAGAGCTTAATGGATGCATTTTTTATGTTAAAAGAGATGAAAAAAAAAAACCTAAAGCTACCTCATCTAGTGCTAAATTTTTTTTAGAAGGTATTATAATTGATCCCACACCCATAATTCCATCTACATCTAGTGGGGACATGGGTTATAATATTATACATTTAAAACTTTGTTTCCTGAATCTACTATTGGTACATCCATCATAGAATTACCCATTATTTTAATAAAAATACCAGTTTTGATCTATATTACTACTCAAAACATGTATACATCCCCTTTATTGACTACTCAAATTACTAATCTAAATCCAATTGTGTCTACCATTAAAACACTCCTTGAAGTTATAAATACCTTAGATGATAATGTAACAAACATTGAACAAAATTATTTAAAATCTCCTCATGTTATAGATTCTCAAGATGTGTTACATAACCCTTTTGCAAATGAGATCTTTTTTAACCTTTTACCAACTAAATTTGTTGCACCTATGTTCACGTTTTATGATCGCAAGGGTGATCTTGAACAACATCTTCAATCTTTCTATGTGGCATATCTTGATTGTGCCTCTAAAGTTAAATTTTTGACCAAATTATTTCAAAGAAGCCTCAAAGACTATGCTTTTACGTGGTTCTATGATTTATCTATCCAATACATAAAAGCAATCAAACCTCTTCCTGACCAAATTATATCACACTTTTCCATTAATATTTTTGAAAAGGTTTCTTATGATCAAATTGCCAAAATCAAATAAAGAAACAATAAACCTATCCGTGAATATGCCTTCATATATAAGGAAATTCTATCTAAAATGACTAATATTATGGAAGATGAGGAGTTTCAAGACATATTAAAGAAAAATTTTCTTACTTCATTACATAATTACATGTTTTTAAGAAGTTCAAATCTTTTGATGATTTATGCCATCTTGTACATGATCTTTTAATGAAGCTTATGTCATTTAATAATGTCAAGTATGTAGAAAAAACATCAACTACATCCACATCTAGTACCAGATTCATAATCACACCAAGTTATAAGGTATAACTTCCTAATACTAAAAGGGAAAAAACAATCATGATTAACATGGTTTCACAATAACCTAATTGAATTTTTTAATCCAATGTACCAAGGAGACAATTTACATGTTTACTTAAGTCCCCATATTCATTACTCTTGTGGTTACTAGAGTGCCAAATTATATCTCTCCCTCATCCTATCGAGGTTGATATGAGTTGACTTCTACCTAAAGGATATTATGTGAATGCTTATTCTAATAATTATCAAGGACTAGTGCATTCTATAGGTAGATTATTTGCCTTGAATCAAAAGATACAAGATCTTAATGATTACCAAAAGCTTACATTTGAGGATCCTCCAAAGGAATTAGGATCACAACTTGGGGATCACCATAAATAGAAAATATTTAACAATTCTTTGCAATACCATTTTAAAAATAAACTAGAATTAAATATGGCATATAACGTACATCCTCTCAACCAAATTATCAACACCCACTAGATGGGATTATTGGTACTTACACATGACCTATATATTTTATGATTATAAGATCCTTTATTACTTTTGATGTCAATGAGATTAAGGATGCTGACTTTGATCTTCATCCTTTATTCATTTGAGCATACCTTTAGTAACACCCTATAGATAGTATTATGATTGATAATAGTGAAATTGAAAATTTTTTCAGCATGTCACTACTTGGACACTTGGCTTATACTCATAATGATTTATGTCTTTCTACTAGATCAGGTACAACATTCAATGGGACCTCAGAAAAGGTTTTTGGTGAGATTGACCCACCTTTATAGGTTAGTCCTAAACATGTGGTTACTACCTTTTCAATAACACCTTCAATGAGCATATTTGATATTTTATTGTGAAGACATTAGATTCATACACTTTGAGTAGTAACTTCTATAGTGCTTGGGTGTGTGAAATACATTAATGTCAATCGAGTAATTATAGTTTCTAGAGCTCCATATGAGCATCTTCTTGAGTAAGATAAATTTGTAACCATATGTTTATTTACCAATCCTATTAGTGCTCATTTACCACAAAAGGGTAAGCAAAGGCAATTGTCTTTAGTAGGTGGTCGATACTCAAGAGAACATTTCATCAATGAAATATTATGGATTTTATATCTTCATCTACTACACATAATATTTAGACATTTAAAGCACCTAAACATGTTGATACTATTGTTAATCAAGAGAAACCATAGAGCACTCAATAATGGGTTTCACAAATCCCTTCTCCTTTTACCCCTACTATTAATTCACATACGCATACTCCTATTTTACATATGTAGAGCATCACTAGTACTACTATAATAGATATTGAACCCATACATGCTCCTTGATAGCATCATAAGATTATTAATATAACTTCATGGTGGTTATATGTGTGTGTGTGTGTGTGTGTGTGTGTGTGTGTGTGTATATATATATATATACATGTGTGTGTGTGTGTGTGTGTGTGTGTGTGTGTGTGTGTGTGTGTGTGTGTGTGTGTGTGTGTGTGTGTATGTATATATATATATATATATATATATATATATATATATATATATATATATATATACATATATATATATACATATATATATACATACATATATATATATATATATATATATATATATATATATATATATATATATATACATATATATATACATACATATATATATATGTATGTATATATATATATACACATATATATATATACATATATGTATATATATGTGTGTGTGTGTGTATATGTATATGTATATATATATATATATATATATATGTATATATGTATATATATATGTATATATGTATATCTATATACATATATATATATATATATATATATATATATGTGTATATATATATATATATATATATATGTATATGTATATATATATATGTGTGTGTATATATATATATATATGTATATATATATATATATGTATATATATGTACATACATACATATATATATATATATATATATATATATATATACATATATATATATATATATATATATATATATATATATATATATATATATATATATATATATATATATATATATATATATGTATGTATGTATGTATAGATAGATACATACACACACACACACACAGATATATATATATATATATATATATATATATATATATATATATATATATATATATATATATATGTATGGTTGTATGTATGTACATACATACATATTTATACATATATGTATGTATGTATGTATGTATGTATGTATGTATCTATGTATGTATGTATGTATGTATACATACATACATACATACACACACACACATGTGTGTGTGTGTGTGTGTGTGTGTGTGTGTGTGTGTGTGTGTGTGTGTGTGTGTGTGTGTGTGTGACCATCCATTGGATGGAATCATAGGATAATATATACTCTTTAAATATTCCAAAAATACCAAGAGAATTAAAAACATTCAAAAATCCAAAAATATTTTCAGCACCTATATATTCTATTAGTTCATTGGAATCTGTATGTTATTTCCATGTTGATGGATTATATAATTAGTTAATATTATATATAAATGTATGTCATACTTCTACTTGAGTGTGATACAAACATACACAAACACATGAATTATTCCCATTTTATATGTTGGGCCTTACTCCATTCTTGTCATGCAATTATTTTGGGCGCTCATTTCTTTGATATTGATACATAGGTTAAATTATTTGATGATCACATTTCATTATCATGTTTGAGGTTACATATTTATTTATACATACCTTGATCCATGATTATATACTACAAAGGGTACTTGATATGTTCTACTCATGACATTTTTTTCCTAAAAAAATTTATTTGTGAGTTACTATGACATGTTTATATTGGTTTCTCATGCTTTACATTATGTACTTATTTCAATGTATTTTCTTGATATTTTATTCCTTATTTGAACTTTTGAGTATGCTCCTTTTTTATATCCCTCGTGCCTATTTATGATTTCATTAACATTTGAAAATATCTTTTTTTATTATATGTACATTTGAATATGTCTTCCTTTCTTCTATGGATACTTGAATAAGTCATGTCCCTTTAATTACATGGCATTTCAGCATACCCCTTGTTTTCAACCTCCTTAAACCATAACCTTTTGACTTACTTTTTAGGGTTCTTGTGTGTGTGTTTATTTTATTTTTGAGGTTGTAATATTACTATCTAGACCTTTCCATGATCTTTATCATTCATCTTAGGACTTCATGTGATTATACTAGTTCTACGTGACTCAATGCTCTATCTACCTAGACATGTTCATTCTATATGCTACATGGTTATTATTGTTGTTTTATATTGCACCCTAGCTGAGCAAGTGAATTATTCAAGTATTCTTACACAAATCTAGTCCAACATGGTAATGACCATCTGTTATGGGTCACCTAAACATGGGTCAGACCTCTAAGGATGTCTAGCTTCCTTCTGGATCTATCACCTAAACTAGACCTAATCTAACACTTGCTTTGAAGAGAGATAGAGAGATACAATAATATATGAAAGCATGTAAAAAATGGTGTGATGCACCATTATTTGGAACATTTATAATTTTTACAAGACACACTATAAGATACATTCAAGACCAAAGAATATTAGTCCCACATAAGTATTTCACAATAATGGAATTATCAGTTATCAAACCAGCACAAGAGGGCAGATAACCACTTTCAATCTAAATAAAAAACTATAAATTTCACTTATAGTGACCTATGAAAATTACCAAGAATTTTATGAAGGTGAGAAAACTTAGACATAGACAAGGAACATACATTCACGTAACTACAATACAAGAATTCATAGGATAGACTTCAATCTAGCCTATAAAATGATGGAATTCAGTCTTTATTGCATTAGAAGGTGTTACAATGCAAATTTTGGCATAGCCTAAGCAAGCCAAAGTATAATCATATATTTTATAAAATTTTAGATATTTCTTGTCTAAAACATTTAGAGAGGGATAAAAATGTGGAAAAAGATAGAACATATATAGCAAAATAGATTAGATAGGGAACTATGATGTATTAGCACAATTTTGAGGATGCTAACTCATGACCTTTATCAATAAGGAACAAATTGTATAAAAGATTTGAATTCCCATTGTCTTTATCTATTCACCTAATGTACTTCTTAGAACTCCATGTCATTATTTATATATTTTACTAATGTAGACCATGTCTCAAAATTGATAGAATCATGCCACCTCTGCATTAGGTGGCTATCAGTACCTACTTATTAAAAATGTGATCCTAATGATAGGTGAGACACCTATCCATGGTCACATTTATGCCTATATTTTCTTTAATATTGAACATAGGTCCATTATAAGTACAAACCAATCTAATTATTTGTTTTCACATAGTGGTAATATCCATAAAAAATTTGAAACAACTTGATCTTGCTTCACAATCACTAGTCCATGTTTGATCTCTATATTAGATCTTAAGAGACCTATTCTACATCTAAATACTATGAGAGGATATAATCTATTGTATACAAGGATCTTCCATATAAAATAAATGAAAATGTCAATGGAATGACCCTATAACAAGGCTAACAGGTTCCAAATTATTGATTAGAGGTCTTGTTTAAACTTTTATGGTGACAGAGCCTTGTCCTTAACCATCTTACCTATATGAATATGTTTTCTAGTAACTTAGTTATAATGGTGATATGGGTCATTTAGATTTTGTTCACCTTGGTTGGAAATTGGTTCATTGATCTTAAATGAAATATTTTTGGGTTTTCCATTTATTCATTGGTTGTTTATTTCCAACTCAAACCATTTGCATTGTGCCCAACTATATTTATTCTTATTAGTCCCACAGATACATTAAATTATTTAATCTACTCATATTATTAGATATAGATTTATAAATTCATGTGAGACTTTAATTTCTTGTCAAACAAGGTACTTTTAAATGTTGACTTGATCTCACATCATTGGATCAAGATATACAATATCACATGTATCATAGATATCATTGGGCCCACATTCCTGTCAGTAACTATGCACCATCAGATCTTAGGTACAAATAAACCTAAGATGAACCCACATAGGTAGATCTTGTCTAACTTGTAGCTTTTTAATGCTTTTAACCTAGGGAGCTTTTGACTTTTTTAACCCAAGCACAAACCATTAGATCTATGTTGTCAATATGAGAGATCATGAAGACTATTAGATCTTGATCAAATTTAAACCTTTTAAAGAAATTTGAACCCAAACAATGACTTTAAAAAGATTAAATTTTAAAATCACATCAATATCTATCTCTACCTGTACAACTTTAAAAGCTTATATCTTTTGATAACAAGCTCATGTAGACATGAAATTTATGGAGTATGTTTTTGGCATAAGGGACTCCTTGACACTGTAACCTTTTGGCAAGTGATATTTCCTAAGAAAATATATAAAATACATAAGTGATCTAACATATTCATTCCTCCATGACATCTTAGTGATAGTTTGGTTCCTTAAAATTTATGCTTGAGCTTCTACTTGATCTTTGAAAGCTCTAATGATGATCCTAACTTCTCAAACACCATAAAGACCTAATTTCAAATCTATTCCTCAAAAATCAATAAATTTTAACCATAAGCTCACTTAAAGTGTTTTAAAAATATTGTGAGAAATATGAGGTCTTTGGACAACTCATTCCATCTAGAACATCTATTTATATGCTCAAACTATTTCTATGGAAAAGATATTTATGTGGGCCAAATTTGGTCAACATCTTTGGTGACTTCGTTGGGCATCTTTATTGACATGCTTGAGAAATTAGACCATATCTATGACTCTTGGAACATTTAAATGATAAATGGACCTTTTATGTGACTACATGATATCCTCTTGACTTTACAAAGATAAAGAATTCCAAAAAAGGAGGAAGAAGCAAACTTGAAAGGGAAACTAACCTAATAAAGCAAAGGAAACTAACCTATTGAACAACTATGTCAACAAATAACTTATTTTAGACAAAATAAAGAGAAAATAATGTGTTATAACAACACTTATATAAAATCAAGATGAATTAACTATGTAAATGGAACTTAGCTTCCTTAATAGCAGTGTTTTAGATGTATTCAATTGACTGGGATAGGAAGCTCTTTACCATCCAATTTTTTCAGCTACAAGGCTTTGTAGCCTTTACAACTAAAGACTATGTATGGACCACTCTAGAGAGAATAAAATATTGTGTGCATTCTTAGCTTATCTCTATCCTCATATCATTTGAGGACCAAATATCTTTCTTGAAAACTTCTTGAAAAATATCCTTTGTAAAATGATCTCATTAACATTGCATCATGGGCCTCTATAGCCAACATGGATTGATACCTTGTATCTTATAGATACATGGGCTCATCATATCTTATTTTCATT
The DNA here is from genome assembly GCA_037957365.1 of Torreya grandis. Lineage (NCBI taxonomy): Eukaryota > Viridiplantae > Streptophyta > Pinopsida > Cupressales > Taxaceae > Torreya > Torreya grandis. Next base: position 3,217,499 of record JARHVA010001003.1, on the reverse strand, counting down.
GGCTCATTCTCTAAAATTTCAAGTTGATGCATTAGTTCCAAATAAGGGAATTCAAGAGAAATAGGCATTCTTATTTCCTTACCATATATTAGCTTATATGGAGACTTGGTTATTAAAATTTTATAGGTGATCCTATCAACCCATAGAACTGACTTCAATTTGATATTCCATGACATTTGATTGAATTAAATAGTCCTCATTATTACTTTCAATAAATTCTTGTTAGTGGACTTAGCAAGGCTATTGCCTTGTGGGTAATAGTTTGATGAAGTATTGAGAGAAACACTATGTTGAACTTTCCACTAGCTAATCTTAGACCAAAAAAAATCCATACCATTTTCATAGATAAGGGCTGAATGGAATATAAATTGGGTAGGTAAACCTTAATAGAAGTCAAGAATATTGGTTTCATTGGCTTCTTTTAATACCACTGCTTCTATCTATCTAGTAAAATAATTTATGGTAGTTACGATCCATTTGTGTCATGATCTTGAAGGTAGGTTAATGAGAAAAATAAAGTCCAATCCCCATTGGATAAAGGGTTAATTCATTAAAATTAGTTATAGAGGTAACGCTGCAAGCTTATCTTTCCCAACAAACATAACACATTATCTACATTTCATAGTCCACGCATGACAATCACAAAATATACTTGGCCAGTAATACCCACCACTCATGATATTGTGGGATATGATAATTATTGAATAATGACCTTCACCATGCCCATCATGCAATTTCTCAAGCAGTCTTTGTGTTTAACGTAGCTTTATGTACCATAGCAACATGTCATTGATATCCTTTTTGAATAACACATTATCATCAAAAATAAGGAATTGACTACAATCTAAAATATATCCTTCTTGAATAGGTATGATGCTAAGGATAAATACCATTTTATAAGTATCTTACCATATATTGGAACTAGCTTGAAGGTGAGGTGTGATAATTTTCAACTTCTTCATCATTCGACACCATAACCACCCCATTAGCCTCTTTTAAGTCTTGGGCTAAATGTTTACAAAGTCATTTACCTCTAGTAATATTTTTAACCTTGATTCCAATATCATATTCCATGACTTTGATTATCCAACCATATATTTTGTCATTTATAACTTTTTTCAATAAAAAGAACTTGACACTTGGATGTAAAAGCATCAATTGTATCATATTATTGGACAACAACTATCTAAACTTCTTAAGAGACCCTATGACTAAAAGTACATGATTCTCAACAAAAGAGCACCTTATTTCATATTCCTATAAGCCTTAACTAAAGAAGGCTATTAGCTTCTATAAATTCTATTGATTTTACTACATGAGAATACCTAAATTATTATCAATATTAACATAGGTGTACAAGAAAAAATCCTTTGAAAAATTAGGGTTCAGGATTGTAGGAGCACTAGCTATATTTTTCTTGATCTCTTCAAAACCTCTTACTCCTTCATTGGACTATCTAAAACTATGACTCTTCTTTATCATGGCTATGAGTGGTCTAGCTAAACTAGCAAACTCTGAAATGTATCTTCTTATGAAATTGATCTTTCCTAAAGATATTTGTAAGTATTTCTTGTTTTTAGGAAAGGAAAGTGCAAGAATTTATTATATTCTATTAATATATATGTTTGTGCCTTGTTCAAAAATCACATGTTCAAGAATCCCACCTTCATGAATAGCTAAGACACACTTTTTGAGATTCAAACACACCCCAAATTGCTTACACATTTCAAACACTTATCTAAGGTGAATCATATTCTCATCTACACTCTCATATAACACTATTATGCCATCTAGATAAACAAGTATGAACCTATTAAGGATACCCTAAAATTCCATGTCCATAGCTTTCTATAAATTTACTCCAACATTGGATAAGAAAAAATGCATATTTCTATATGCAAATGTCCCCTACTTTGTGGTGAAGAATGTTTTGAATTGGTTGTCTTCTCTGACTAAAATTTGGTTATAACCACTATAGCCATTGTAAAATTTGATCTATTTACGGCAATGGATAGTGGTCTTTAAGAGAGGCATTATTCAAGTCATGAAAGTCAACACATAGTCTTATTTCACCATTATTTTTTAATATTATAACAAGGTTTTCCACCCAAGTTGAGTGCTTAATTGGAGATATTATAGCTAACTCAATGAGCTTATGTAACTCAGCTCTCATCAAAGGTTCAAGCTTTGGGTTAATAGTCATTGGTCTTTATCTAACTAGATTAGTCTCATACTCTAACTCAATGGTTTGTTGAGCTAGACTTGGATAAAATCCTTTGAGATCACTGTGCTTATATTTAAACACAAATACAAAACTTGAACATAAATCAATAAAAGTTTCCTCTAAAAATGTGCAAACTTTTCACAAATTTAATCTCTTACTAGTTGAAATCTCTAAATTTGTATAGTGTTCTTCCTTGGTTGATAAAAAAAACTTTTCTTTTATAAATTCATCATTTATATTCAATATGTTTTCAAGGGTGACCAACCATTTAAGAAACTTATTTTTCTTTAGATACACAATCTAGTCACCATATTGTTACAAGTGTTTATCTTGTTTTCTTGAGAAGAATTCAGATTCTTCTTGTAATAACTTGACAATCTGAATATCATCTTCAAATACTTTCCAATTATCATTATTTTCTAGGATAGAAGGCCTTAAAATCACCTTGATGTGTTATTAAAACTTTTTATTCTTTATGTCATCTAGGATATTGAATTGTGACCCAATGGTATCTAACCTATCTACATGTTTGTTCTTTTTTTTTTGATATAGAATAAATATTTAAATCTTGAATGTCTTCAACTAAGTCCAATACTTTATGATTATAGGACCTAATTAGTAGGTTCTTGCATACATTAAGTCCTCTTATTTGGTGAAATATAAATTCATTATCATTAAAGACTTGAAAGGTACTAACCTTCATCTTTCTTGCCCATTACAAACCATGCACTAGTTCTTCATATTCAATAACATTATTGGAATAACCAAACTAAAACTTGATAAAAGTGAAATAGCTTTGATTATGTGGAGAAATTAACATCATTCCAACCTTAGTGCCATGTTTGTTCTTGGATCCATTAAAGTATAGCTTCCATAGGCCATCACTAGGTTGATCATCCTTCATCAAAGCTTAAATTGGTGTATCACTTTCATGAAGGAAATAAACACCAAGTCTTTTTTCTACAATTAAATTTTAGGGATCATGCTCATAAAAATAAGATTCTCACACATCAAGGGAAAGATATGTAACTCCATTTAGAGGTGATTCAATTTCTACCTAATTATTTTATATCACCTTGTCTAAGATAACACAATTACTATTCACCATACTTGGCATATATGGCTTGAAATGAAATATTGTAATAGGTTTAGAACATATTGTTACCTTGGTACCATACCTGGTATTGAACATCAAATATGTCTAATTACTTGAAAAATATCCTCTAATATTTAAACTAAAGTCCTTTGACAGACACATGGAAAACTAGCGAGCCATGTCCACTACAACTACGTCTTGTTAAATGGTAACATTGGGGAAAGCATGTAATGTCAACTTTAGATCCTTGATTATGCCTAATATCTTTATTGGTGACCAATACAAATTTAATAATCCTTTGGTATTTGGATCATAGATGATACCAAGCTTGTTTGTAATTTACTTGGACATGACAGTGTTAGTAACTCCACTCTCTACCATATAATTATGGACTAAGAAGTCATCAATTATTAAAGAGAGATAAAAGGGAGTGGTTTTGTTTTATTTGACTTGTTTTTTTTACACATTTATAATGTAATGTACCTAATGATTAGGTTTCTTGGTAGGTTAGTCTAAATTAGCCAAGACAATTCTTTGTTTCTCAACTAGTTCTTTAGAGACTTTGAGAGCTGAAATATCTTGAATGATCATGTATTTTTTCCTTAGATTAACAAATGATTCCCACATGATAATGCTAACATTTTATTTCTTCATTTGATCTATTATGTTGAATGAGGTTCCAGTAGACTTTGGTTGTAACTTTTGAACCATTGGTTATTTTATAATTAGAGGTATTTGGGAACCCTTCCATTCCTCTACATTCTAGTTCTTCTATGCTATATGGACAACAGGCTAATCCTTGACACTTAGAAACAAAATTAATAACACTAGAAGCATTGTTCACATCTTGAAGTCTCTCAACTGCTCTTCATTTAACTCTAGTCAGAGCTACAACTTGACCATTTGTGTTGCAAGTTTTAGTAACTTGATTGAATGTAATATGATCATCTAATTACAGTTAATATTGATGGCATTAATATGGTTTAGAACTTATTTAGCCTCTCCTTGGAATGCCATGTTAATGTCTTGATGATAACCACTTCAAAGAGAGAACTCTTCTTGTATCATTTGTGGCATAGTAATATCCTATGATATTAAGACTTGGTTTTGATTGTCATTTGGATTGAATGGCTACCAACCTAAATCTTACATCATGTTATTTTGAAGAACAATATCTTTTAAACAAGAAGGTAAATTAGGATCAAGGGTTGTATATGGCTTAGTTTGGGTTATGGCTCCTTATTTTTTGTAAGGTTTCCTATTGTCTTTGAAACCTTGATAAGGAGGTCTTTGATTATTGAAGGGCTTATCGGTGTTCTATTTTTATTTTTGATAAGTTATACCCTAGTATTATTGGCTCTTGTGTTGAACAATCTCATTCCCAAAAGATTCTAGCATACTTTTCATATCTCCTATCTTACTAGAATGATTAGAAGGGGATAGAACTTAGGATTTTTTAGATGGAATAAGAACTATATATGGGATTTGAAGAACTTGAGGGGGAGTAATAGGTTGTAATTATGGGAATATGGGCAGTAGAGGCCTTAAGACAAGATTACCATTGTTTATCAAGCTATTTTATGTTCTTATCATAAGTGTATAGGCATTTGGCAAAGTTTTCAAACACATGGACTATATCATGACACTAATATTAGAATTGGGATCTTTAAAATAATAAAACAATGCATACTCTAGATATGGTCTAACCATTGGATTGATCCTAGTCCATGTCTTTTTTAATATGAGGTTAAAACTAGACTTTAACTCATGGGGGTACCTTTGTATGGTAGTTAGTTGTTGAACCAATGAAATGTGATCAGATTTGTCTTCAAAATATATGAATAAGGCTACACCTAACTCATCTAAAATATCAATGGAGGTGAAATGCAGATTTATATACAATTGAAATATTTTTCCTTTAAAAGAGGCAATAAGTAGTCTAATAGCCACATTATCTTGAACAACATTGTGAATAGAACATAGGTTGGTAATATCTTGAATGTGCTCAATAGAAATGGTTTTATCCCATTATCCTAAGAAGAAAGGGATAATATTTAGGGTATACACATGGAGGTCATCATATTGGGCCAAATTCAAGGACTATCCCTATTGAATGAAATGAACACTTGATTACTAACAACCATTTGCAAAAAATGGATTTGGGTTATGGGGACGATAGCTTGGACTAAAACAATAGGATGAATAAGAGATAAAAAATTCTTTTAAGGATAATATTTCATCTTATTGAATCTTGATTTTTTTATGTATAAGGTAGCTCAATGAATGTAAAATAAATACCTATAATTGATGACCTTATTATAACCTCTAGCATGAAATCATTATCTAAAATATGTTATAATATTTGTAACTTGAAGGATTTTAAGATTTAGATAATGGTATATGTCTCATCCTCTTGAAATTTCTTCTTATCAATCTTCAAATTTTTATTATACCAAGGAAACTTTGTGCCATCAGGCATGCCAAACCTGTTGGTGTCCTAGATTGTACCCTAGATGAGCAAGAGCATTTTTTCAGTCCTCTTACATAAATATATGATAAAATGGGAATTACCATAGGTTGTGGGTCATCTAAAATTGGGTCAAAACTCTAGAGAAGGCTAACTTCCTTCTTTATCTATCAACTAAACTAGACCTAATATAACACTTACTTGGTAAAGAGATAAAGAGATACAATAATTTATGAAATCATGTAAAAAATGGTGTGATGCACTAGTAATTGAAACACATATACATTGAAAAAGACACACTATGAGACACATTTAACACCAAACAATATTATTAGCACATAAGTATTTCATAATAAGGAATTGATCAGTTATCAAACCAACATGAGAGGGTAGATAACCACTTTCAAGATATACAACAAACTATAAATTACACTTATAATGACGTATGTTAAATACCAAAAATTTCATTAATGTGAGAAAAATTAGACATATATAAGGAACATACATTCAACTCACTATAGTACATGAATTCTTAGGACACACTTCAATCTAGCTTGGAAAATGATGAAATTCAATCTTTATTGCATCAAAACGTGTTATAGTACAAATTTTGGCATAGCCTAAATAAGCCAAAGAATAATAGTCTATTCTCTAAAATGTTAGAGATTTATTGTCTAAAAATTTCAAAGAGGGAGAAAAATGTGGAAGAATATGGAATATATATATCAAGATAGATGAGAGAGGGAAATATGATGTATGAGCATGATTTTGAGGATGCTGTCTCATGACCTTTAGGAATAAGGAATAAATTATGTACAAGAATTAAATGCCCATTGTCCTTGTCTTTTCACCCAGTTTCTTTCTTGGAAGTCCATGTCATTATCTATCTGATTTGTTCATGAGGACCATGTCTTGGAATTGACATAATCATGCCACATCTACTCTGGGTGGCTATCATTACCTTCTTATTGAAAATGTGACCCTAATAATAGGTGAGACACCTCTCCATGGTCACATTTACATTTACACTTTCTCCAATATTGAACACAAATCCTTTATAATTTCAAACCAATCTAATTATTGATTTTCACATAGTCATAATATCCATGGAAACCTACAAACTACTTGATCTTGCTTCATAATCACTAGTCATTTGATCTTCATATTAGACCCCAAGAGACCAGTTGTACATATATACACTATGAGAGATGAGAATGTATAGTATAAGAGGATCCTCCATCTAAAATAAATAAACATATTAATAGAATGACCTTGCAACAGGGTTGATAGGTTCCAAATTATTGACTAGAGGTCCTGTTTAAACATTAATGGTGACAGAACCTTGTCCTTAACCATGTTACCTCTATGACTATGTATTATATTGACTAGGTTATAATGGTGATATGGGTCCTTAAGATTTTGTTTTCCTTGGTTGAAAATTGTTTCATCAATCTTCAATGGAAGATCTTTGTAATCTTCAATGTTTTCCTGGGTTGAAAATTGTTTCATCAATCTTCAATGGAAGATCTGGGTTGAATTTTCTTTATTTATTGGTTGCCAATTTCCAACTTGGATCATTTACATTATGCCCAACTATCATTATTCTTATTGGTCTCATAGATAAGCTGATGTATTGACTATATACACACTATTAGATCTAGATTTATGAATGCACATGATCCATTACATCCATTCCAACCAATATCCTTTGATTTGTTGACTCAATCTTACACCATTAGATCAAGATGTATGAGCTCACGTGCGTCTTATATGTAATTGGTCCCACTTTCCTATTAGTCATTATGAACCATCAGATATTTATTATGATTGAACATTGATCATTCATATTTTAGGACCCAAATTTTTTTAGTCAGGCTCACACCATTGCATTTTTGCTCAGTGATCTTACACCATTGGATCTTGTCAAACTTGTAGCTTTTTAAGGGCTTTTAACCTAGGGACCTCTTGAATTTCTTGACCTAACCAAAAACCATTAGATCTATGTTGTTAGTATGTGAGCTTATCCAGACTATTAGATATCTATCAACTTTAAAACTTTTAAGGAATTTTGAACTAAAAAGTTACTTTACAGAGCTCAAATTTGACACTCGCATGAATGTTTATCTCTTCTTATTCAACTTTATAAGTTTATATCTCAAAATAATAAGGTCATATTGAAATGAAATTTATAGATCATGCTTTTGGCATAAGGGAATTCAGGTTACTTAAAACTTTTATATCATGATATTTCTTGAGCAAACTTATCAAATGTATAAGTGAATTGACCTACTCATTCCTACCTGATGTCTTGGTGATGGTCTAGTTCCTTAAAACTTGTGTTTGAGATTCTACATGGTCTTTGAAAGATATAATGATGATCCTGACTGATCAAAAACCATGAAGACCTACTTTTAAACCTATTCCTCAAAAATCAACAAATTTTCACCTTAACCTAACTCAAAGTATTTCAAAAACTTTATGAGCAATATAAGATCTTTGGACAACTCATTCATTCTAGAGCATCTGTTTACTACTCAAATAATTTATAATTTAAAAATACTTATGTGGGCCAAATTTTTTCAATAGTTACATTAATAGATTATATAGTTGTTTTATCCTTTGGATGTGAGGCTACGGCTAGTTCCCAACTTTCTCTCACCTTAAAGTGGGGGCATGTAATAGAGGAACATTCTCCACACATGACATAATTTTTAGATTTAGTGGGGGCATGATTTGGAAGCATATTATATAGACTCATTTAGTATATGGTACTTATATTAATTTTTATATTTAGTGGGGAAATGTCATATGGGTATAGCTTCCACACATTCATAATTTTCAGATTTAGTGGGGGTATGATTTGGAATCATGTTATCCAAACCTTTTCAATATTCAACATCTCAAATTTATATCACTCCATATATAGTGTGGATATTCTATGGAATCATGTTTTCCACACTTACACAATTTACTAAATTAGCCAAAGCACATAATTATATAATTTAGATTCACAATTATGGTAGAATTTTATACAGTGGTACCATTTTTATACATATTTTGAGCATGATACATATCTAAGGTGCATATGATACATTATTTGTGCCTAATATTTAAAAATAAAAATCATTTTCATTCTTTATAACATTACCAAGGAGTATCACCACCTACTAGTTGGACTTTTATGAGCTATATTGAGCCAATCTACTATAGTAGTCGGTTAACATTTCTAGGTAAGTTTAAAATGATGAGGGACAAAATGGGGCCTACCATTGACTTTTTTTCATAAAAATTAATAAATTTTAATTTGTGTATATAATTTGAGATGGCTACAATCAAAATTTGAGGATGGTGTAAGAACATGAGTTGTTGCATTTTGAGTCTAGTATCCAAAACATTATTTTTTTTCAAAAATGGTTAATTATAATTAAGTCAAACATATAAAACATGAAAATTAACTCCTTTTTATTAGAAAAATAAAGTGGATATTTGGTCGTGTGACCCTTCATTTTGAGAGCATCATTTAATATTATTTAAAACTATTTTGTGAATATTTATATAAAATCATCTAATTTGTAACCTATATTTTTTAAAAAAATTAATGAATACAATTAATTTTTTAATATTAAAAGTAAATAGATCCTATAAACTCAAAAAAAATGGATAGCCAACCATGTACGCCACCTAACTACTTCAAAAACACTAAAATTTTGTTTACTTATTTTTTCAATGCATGTAGAATTAGACCTAGTTTGTAATCATTATTTTTTAAAATTTGGATCAATAGAACACAAACATATATAGGCATGTATATTGGTGGAATGTATTAGATGAAAAAATATATATCTATAAGTAAATATATGCTGAAACCTTAAAATACTCCAAAAATTCTAAAAATCATATATTTGGAAAGAGAAGAGCACGCTTATTGTCATGGTAATAAATTTATGATTTTTTTCATTAGAATTTGTACTATGTTTGGTGATGGAATTTAAATTTTCTTTTTTTGTCTAAATTCCTAAATTTCGCTGTGTTGATAGGTCCAAGCCTTTGGCTCGAGAATCCAAGCCATTTCTGAACCAAAAAGCTTGGGTATGAATTTGAACTTGAAACAACACATACTCATTATATAATGCATATGTGTTATAAAACACGTATGGGTTATATAATTTTTAAATGTGTTATATTATCATAGAATCATTATTGATTATTAATTGTATTTAGTTTAGTCATATCACCTTTAGATACATGCCAAATTTGATCCCACATAATGCTAGCTATGTAAGAGGACTTGCCAACATTTTTCAATTAATGGAGGTATTATAATAAATGTATATTATTACTTTACTAATTTTAAAAAGGATATTTTATTTGTAGAAAAATATTTTATAAGAAAATACTATTAATATATTTTGGTACAATGTTTCTCTAAAGGGTGGGTGCCACTTATAGAAAATAAAACATGTCAAGAATATCATTTGTTTATTAATTGATGCAATAATATTAATTGGGTATACCTCATAAATTTTAGGATAAAAATTGATTATTTTATATTTCAAAAAGATATCCAAACAAATAATTTCCTCTTCCACTCATTTGTTACCCTTACTCTTCCATATGAGTATGAAATGTGGAGGATTCACCAAAGGAAAACTAATCAAAGTGTAATTGAAAGAGTGTTTACCTCCATGTTATACAATCATCTACCTACTAAAATATTGGTTCCTCAAAATGACATTATTGATGAATTTGGTACTCACCCACTCATTATTTTTGTCATAGATCAAGTGATAACTATGATACATATAGTTTTAGATGAATGACCAAATATTTGGTTGATTTATTTAGTTTCCTATCTCAAGTATTCAAATGTTCTTATGTAGCTAAAACAATGCAGTATAAAATTCGGATAGTATATGTTAAAATTAAATTGAAAATATCAATCAAAATTTTTATTGATTACATATTTAAATCAACATGACGTATATAGTAAATTATTAATCAAACATTTGGTTTACCCTTGTAATTATTTTATAAATAAATGGATCTATGTCAAACTACATAACATCTATTCATAAACATTTCAAATAAACCTAATCAAACATAAAATAATAAAACTATATTATATGTCATACTTAATTTTTTAGTTGCAGTAAATGATAAGGAATGCGTTTAGAGGAATATCAAGTTTAACACTAATCAATAAATACTCATCAAGATTAGATAGTGTAATAAATGTCCAAACAATAAGGTAAATCAAATATAATAAATATATGTTATAAAAATCTTACTGTAAGAACCATATCGGGAATTTTGAAAGAGTGGGACCATTCATGAAGCCATGAGGCTGAGCATGAAAAGTAACCAATGATGAAAAATGATCTAACAACTTTATTTTCCTATCTCATGGTCCAAAACTTCATTAGCATTTCAAAAAAAAAATTAGAAACTATTGGAAACTAATCTCCTTCAAAAATCTAATAAGTAAACTAACCCTATAAATGGTTAAGAAAAATGGTCATTTTGGGGTTTATGGTTTTAAGAACCAACAACATACCATGTCCCTTTGCACATCAAAATACTTCATGAAATTAACCAAGTATAAAAAATGTTAGAGAGGTAAACCCATGATGATAAAATGTGACTAATATTACTTTTCATGTGATAATGAATACTTATTTCATTAATAAATTCTTCAAATTGCGTGAAACTCTTGAATCGCTACTCTAAATGCTCAAATTTATTGCTTTCACAAATTTATTGCATATCTTCTCAATGTCCTATATGTTAATATATTTATAAAATTATTTAAATCAAATTATGACTCTATTAGCATGAAAAAATCATTAAATCCAACAAACCAAGATCACACAACATGAGAAGCTCAAAATAAGGGTAAAAAAGGCCCACCCCTAGAATCTTACATGATACACTTCTGGGACCAAAACCACAAAGTATATGTTTTTGGAGAAAATTTTATAGATCCAAGGAAGCGTGAGGGAATGAGAGAGGAAACAAAGAGGTAATTATGTTTAAAATGACATGAGACAACTAAAACATAGATAAAAAGATGTTCTAATTAGATTCTAATCTAGAACATTAATTGACAAACATACTACTACCTTAGAATAAAATAAATTATAATGAATAGTAAATAAACCGATAAAAATATTAAGCTATCAAATTAATAATAAATTTGGTTATAATGTTATTGTTATAAATTGGACTAATGTTTTCTTGAATTTGAACATGATGTGGGAATGTACAAAGTGATAAAAGAATAAAGAGGATGCTGATGGGAGGGAGGAGATAAACTCAAAGCCTAATTTGGTAAGGTGAAGGACTAATGGAATAAAGAATAATAAATAGGAAATAGATACGAAGGGATGGGAATAAATTCAAAAACCTACTTAGGAAGGTGAAGGGCACATGAATGACCAATGTCTAATAGTGCTTGGGATATGGTGAGGAATGGGCTTGCATGTGATAAATGACTAAGAAGAATAAGGAAGACTAACATGGGAGGTGGGAAAATATTTAGTCAAAATCATGTTTTGAAAGGTGAATGGCATGCAAATGACCAACATCTAATAGTTCATGGGTATGTTGAGGAATAGGTCCAATTGTATCAGTTAATTACTTATAACCTAGGTGTATTTGGAAGCATCTATGACAATCTAAGGAAGAGGTAACTATCGTAAGTGGTAATCTTACATACTTTATGAATCATGTAGTTACTAATTAATCATAATATAGGTAAAACCATAATATTTTATTTGATTCATGCTTATACATGTTTTAGAATGAAACATTATCGATATAAATGTTTTGTATATAAGTGAGCAATCATAAGCATGAATTAAATGAAACCTACACTAGTGTTGCTAGTGGATGAACTGTTCCAATTATCTCACTTCACGCTTTTGGTCATGAAGATGATATTTGATGAACATGTTCTCTATTAATTATTTTTTTATGAATAAGGTTCTATATTTTTTATGATATAAGAGATTGATTTAGAGATAACATTTTAGTTTCCATTCAGTCATATTAGTCAATTGTTATAACCCTAAACCCTAATTTTATCACAAATGAAAAAATGAAGGTAATTGGGACTAGTCTGAGCCCATTTAACCTCACTACAGGTCTAGGATGTGATTTTATACTAAATTAGCCCATATTTCTTGACATATTGAGCTAATTCATTGATTGTTGTTATTAGTGATGCAAGTTAGATGAAATTGAACCCCATCAATCTGGTTTAGCATACATAAAATGTAATTTAGGGGGTCCATAAACCATAATATGATAAAAAAAACTATTAAAATAGTCCACTAATTCAATCATGAAGTAAATTGGGGACAACTTGAGCCCTTTCAACCTAAGCACAAGAGTAGGGTGTGATTTGGGTCTAAATTAGGTTCAATCCTATCATTTATAGATCTAATTAATCATTTGGTGTAATTAATGACATGATTTGGGTAAAATTGAATATTTTTACCTAATTTTTATTATATATAAATAATTTTTGGGTCAGTTATACCTAATATCATAAAAAAATAAATTAGAATATCTATCAATTTAATCAAATAAGAGATTCAGTCCAAATCAAGCCCCTTTAATCTAACTAAGCAATAGCATGAGGTGATTTGGGTTTAAATTATTCATAAATTGATCTAGATAGTAATTTGGTATAATTAGAGATGTGAATTAGGCCTAAATTAGTTATGATTTATTTAATTAGTCAATTAGTGTAATTAAACATGTGATTTGGGGTAAAATGAGCCTTGTGAACCTAAATTATGGGTCAATTGATTATACAAGATTCAAAATATTGGTAAATAGATCTTAAAATAATAATATAACATAGGTTTTCATCATTTAGTATGATCATATATCATAAAAAACATGATATATGATGACGTAGGCATATTATCGATAATGTGTACACATTACTCTATAACATGTATGTGTTATTAATAGTATGCATATAATAAAATAACACGTATGTGTTATTGTCTCTAGACAACAAATTATTTCCCAACATTTATTTTTGTCCCCTTCTTCTGAGAATTTTGACCTGTTAGACATTCTCTACATTATTCTATGCTTTCCATGGTGAAGACAAAAGGAATAAAATTATTCTTTGGGTCCCTAACTATCTAAAGGAAACCAATTATTCTTTGTATCCCCATCATCAAATGTAATTTTAAATTGTTATTTATCTAGGGGTCATATAGCTTATTCAAAGAAGAGGAAAAAGTAAAAACCTAAAACACTAGAGTAATTAGAATAGTTGAGAGAAAAAAAATTATGTGAATGCAATCATTTCACTCGAGGAAAGGTAGAAAAACTTTCCCTAATCAACCAAATGTCATAGATAATAATAAAATTTAAAATAATTGCATAATGATGATGAATATTTATCTAGAAGTCTAAATTATGTTTCAAGTCCACATTTAAAATATGAAGTTTTTTATTTAGTTGATATGAATCTATGCATGATGACATACCCATATTAATGAAGATAATTTGATGAAAACACATAATGATAAAAGTATCAATGAATAAAATGTCATACCATAACTAAATAATCAAAATAATAATGATAACACTAGTAGTGAACATAATGATTTTGAAACACACTATAAACAAATTCCATGATTAATAACACCTAGGAGGATTGTGCATAGTAAAGGTGAGTACTTAATTGAAGTTGACAAAAACATTTTAAAACCAATGCCTAAAAAATGTCTAACCACCATTTAATAAGATTAGTTAAAAAAATGATGCTTTATTTAATAAATTACTTTTGGATAGTAAAAAATGTCAAGTGTTTGTTTCTTTGATGAAATTGATTAAGATAAGACCTATAATATACACCTTTGGACTAAAAACATCTAACATGTATGATGAAAACAGTGAAACTTTTGAAAATCTACATGATGCATATCTTGTTGTAGGCCCAAAATCATGTGACCAATATTTTAATGTTGCTTGATGTATAATTACAACTTGTGCAGTATGTGGTCAAAAAGGAAAAAATGATTGTTTTCAAAAACTATCCAAGCATTGGACACAAATATAAAGACTTAATAATGAAAGAAATTGGAAGACACCAAAGACTTAATAATTCCAATGCCAATGATCAATGGGCATTCTCTAGTAGACTTATAGGAAAGGGCAAGTCTATAGTCAATGCTTTCAAAGATTTACTTTCAAAATTTTGGAAAGACAATACAAGAGTTTCACTCAATACAAGAGATGTAGTGAAAACAAGAATTGGTACTCATAATCATGAACTGCATCCAAAACATTTCTTGGATATGACCCAAAGAAATTTCTCAAATATTTTATAAAAATATCCACAAATTTATATCACTCAAACATATTTTGAGATTTCCAAACCATTTTATGTATGTCAGGATCTTACAAGTACAATTGATTACTTTTGTATAAGCAACTAAACACGGAATTGAAACCAGAAGTAATAAGTAACTAGAAATTAGAAACAACAAATAATAGGAGATACGAGAAACAATACAATCTATATTAAACTCTTCCAGAAGGAAATACAATGAATAAATCTCTCTCTTCTCACACCTCATAGATGTACAGTAATTCTCCATCAAGAGTTCTCTCTATCTCTCTATCAATTACAATCAACTCAATTACTAAGTTGTTCCCCTTTAATTACAATACTACCCCATGGGTCTCTTAAATAGAATTGAAAGCAAACAATAATTAGAAAAATAGACTCAAGACTAATTTTAGTCTTTTCATGCAAACTAACTATTCTCCTAAAAATAGCAATTCTGGAAACACCTAAAAATGCACAGAAGTCTATGTTAGTTTGAAGATGACCGATGCCGACCGACCCCTGACCGATGTCGGTTGACCCCTAACTGATGTCAGTTGGTTTTGACTAATGCTGATTATTATGTAACTGATGACGATTACTGGTTAGGTAACTGATGCCAGTTACTGGTTAGGCCCAAAAACCTCCACATTAGCTTATTATTGAAGCTTTTAGCTCCACAACTCAATAATTTCCCACTTGGAGATAAACAGCTACACCTGTACCTATATAGCAGCATCCTCTAAACATCTATGCCTTGTTTCTCCCTCTTCAATTTCAATCTTGAAAACCAACAAAAGTTGAATGAAGATTCAACTTCTCCTTTGTTACCAGCTTTGTTAACATATCAACAGGGTTCTTATCTGTATGGATCTTTTCCAACTTCAACTGTCCATCCTCCAATACCTATCTAATAGGTGGTACCTAAGCTATATATGTTTGGTTCTTGAATGAAATGCTGAATTCTTTGCCAAATAAATTACACTTTGACTATGACTATACAATCTGTAACTCTCTTGCTCCTTTCCAAGCTCTTCCATGAACTGAGTCATCCAAATCATTTCCTTGCTAGCTTTTATGACTGTAATGTATTCTGCCTCTGTAGTAGACAAGGCAACAACTTTCTACAACTTTGAAATCTAGCTAACCACTATTCCACCAACAGTGAACACATATCTTGTGGTGCTTCTCCTACCATCCAAGTCACCTACCATATCTGAATCTACATACCCATGTAGAGAAGTGTTTGACCCTCATAGCATAAATG
Organism: Torreya grandis; assembly: GCA_037957365.1. Classification (NCBI taxonomy): domain Eukaryota; kingdom Viridiplantae; phylum Streptophyta; class Pinopsida; order Cupressales; family Taxaceae; genus Torreya; species Torreya grandis. The sequence continues at coordinate 3,201,090 of JARHVA010001003.1, read as the reverse complement.
CCTACAGTTGGTCCCTCTCAGATATCTGAGAATTCACTGAATTGCTTTCCAGTGTTCCTTTTCTGGATTGGCCATAAACTTGCTGACAACTCCCACTACTTGGGAAATATCAAGTCTAGTACATACCATTGCATACATCAAGCTCCCAACTACTGAAGCATATGGAACTCTACTCATGTACTCAACCTCATCATGTGATTTAGGACACTGTTCTTTGCTCAACCTGAAGTGTCCAGCCATAAGTGTGATTATCAGTTTTGCATCCTACATATTAAACCTCTCCAACACCTTATTCACATAATCCTCTTGAGACAAAATCAAATTGTGATTTTTCCTGTCTCTCTTAATACTCATGCCAATGGTTTTCTTTGTTGCTCCTAAATCCTTCATGGCAAATGTGTGAGCTAATTTTACCTTAAGCTTAGTAATTTCCTACATGTGTGAACCTGTAACAAGCATATCATCTACATATAGTAACAGGATAATATAACTACCATTATCCAATATGTTAAAATAAACACAATGGTTAGATTGACATTTACTAAAGCCATGCTCTATCATAAACCTATCAAACCTCAAATACCATTGTCTTGGAGCTTGCTTAAGACCATATAAGCTTTTCTTCAACCTGCACACAAGTTTCTCTTTACCTTTGACCTCAAAACCTTCCAGCTGATCCATATATACCTCTTCATCCAAATATCCATGAAGAAATGATGTCTTAACATCAAGCTGCTCAAGATGTAAATCCTTAATATCAACTAAAGACAATACAGTCTGAATAGAAGTCATCTTTACTACAGGAGAAAAAAATTCACCAAAATCAATACCTAGTTTCTATGCAAATCCCTTTACTACCAACCTAGCCTTATGTCTTATTTGTCAATTATGTCCTTCCTTTAACCTATATACGCATTTTTTTTAGTGCTTTCTTTTTGGCTGGCAACTCAACCAAATCCCATGTATAGTTCTCTTCCAAGGAATCAATTTCCTCATTCATGCCATGCTCCCACTGTTTCCTGGATTCTGCCTACATTGCCTCATCAAAACTTTCTGGTTCTGCACCATCAGTGAGCAACGAGTAGTATAAAGAAGGCGAATAATGAATTGGAGGTTTACTTACCCTTTCAAACCTCCTTATGGGCATTTGAGACTCATTTACAACTTTTTGTCTGCCCAAATTTCTTTTTGACAGTGACCGATCTTGGTCATCTCTGATAGATGTCGGTATGCACCCGACTGATGTTGATTCCACTTGATTGATGTCAGTTTCCATCTGATTGATGTTGGTTTCCACCTGGTCGACATCGATTTCCACCTGACTGACATCAGTCTTTGTGTTTTTCTATGAGTGATGATTTTTACCCGCGAGCTCATTTTGGATCATAACCTCTTCCAAATCAAGATTGCCCTACTCAAAATTATTCAGCCTCTTAAGCTGATCACTATACATCACCTTCTCATTGAAAACTACATCATGGCTTCTAATAATTTTGTTAGTTTCTAAATTCCACAACCAGAATCTGAAATCTCCAAAACCATAACCAATGAAAGTGCACCACATAGATTTAGCATCTAGCTTCTTTCTATTTTCTTTATCAATGTGCACTAAAGCTTTAGAACCAAAAACTCTGAGAAATGAAAGATCTACCTTTTTACCTATCCAAGCCTCTTTTGGAATTCCACTTTCTAGTGTAGTAGAAGGTCCTTTGTTAATTAGGTAAACCACAATATCTACAGGTTCTACCCAAAACTATGAGGGCAAACCAGCATGTAACCTCATACTCCGTGCACGCTCCATTATTGTTCTATTCATACTTTTAGAAACTCCTTTTTGCTGAGGTGTCCTTGAAACTATCCTTTCCCTACGTATTCCACTCATAGAACAGTAACTATTGAATTTATTGCTACAGTACTCACCACCATTGTGAGATCTAAGGCACTTCAATCTCAAACTTGTTTCATTCTCAACCAAATCTTTCCATTTCTTAAATGTGTCAAGAACATTATATTTCCTCTTTATGTAATAAACCCATACCTTTTTTGTAGCATCATCAATGAAAGAAACATAATACTATGATTCTCTAATAGAAGCTACCTAAGCTGGTCCCCACACATTTATGCGAACAAGCTCCAACTTGTGCTTCTTCTTTGTTGACCTAATTTTGAGAAACCTCACTTTCTTTTATTTCCTAATAATACAATGCTCATATAAATCTAGATCTATGCTTTTCAAATCTGAAAGCTTACATTTTGACTTAAGAATATTCATTCCCTTCTCACTCATGTGACCAAGCCTATAGTGCCACAACTTTGCATCTACATCTGAAGTAGATAAAATAGAAGGAGAATAATCAGTAATACAAGTAGATAGATAAAGTGTACCTACTCTCTTACCTCTTGCTAATACAAGTGCACCCTTGGAAACTTTTCAAGGTTCAGCTATGAGAGTTACTGTGCAGTCCTCATCACCCAACTTTCCTATAGAAATCAGATTCCTCTTCAGGATGGGTACATGCATGACATCCTTCAACACCCATGTCTTGTCATTCTGCAATTTCAGCTACACTTTTCTTTTGCCAATAATTTTACAAGGCTCATCATCCCCTAAATAAAAAATTTTCAAAATCTCCATGGACATAATCATTAAAAAATTCTCTATTTGGAGTTGCATGGAAAGAGGCATCAGAATCTAAAACCCATGATTCTACTTTATTATCCAAAGAAAATATAAGAGCATCTTGTGCAACAATATCTACAACTTTTGCTTCTTTATTACCTTCATTTCTTTGTTATCCTTCAACCAACAATCTTGCTTTGCATGTCCTTTCTTTCCACAATTCCAGCAGGTTATTCTTCTATTTTTGGATTTGGATCTACTTTCCATCTTTGACCTTGATTTCCCTTTCTTTCCCTTCTCTCTTTGCCTTCCCCTGCTTTCAACACTTAAAGCATTACCTGATGTTTTTCCTGTGCTTTTCTTACGAATTTCTTCATTCAAGATTACAATAACAACATCATCAAATTTCAAGATATTTGAAGCAGATGTAGTATTACTAACTGCCATTACCAAACTATGCCAGTTTTCAAGTAAAGAGCATAAGATTAAGAGACCCTTAATTTCATCATCAAAAACTATTTTGACTGAATTTAACTAATTTACTATTGCATGGAAATCATTAAGATGACTAGATACAGATCTACCTTCTTGCATTTACTAATTAAATAATTACTTCATAAGATATACCTTATTTGAAGCTGAGGGTTTTTCATATAAATTTTCCAAAGTATCCATTAACTCTACCGTTGTCTTTGCCTGTGATAAGTTGGAAACCACAGAAACTGCGAGGCTCAACCTTATAGATCCAAGAGCCTTTCTATCAAGAACATTCCATTCTTCATCTTCCATATCTTTGGGCTTCCTTAAAACCCCACCCAATGGTAAATACAGATCTTTCTGATATAGATAATCTTCAATTTGCATCCTCCATAATTGATAATTCTTTCCATTGAATTTCTCCATTCTTAGTTTACTTTCTTCTGCCATTGCTTTGCTCCCACTCAATCAGAAACCCCTGTGAGTGAATTCTATAATCAACAAACACTAACACACTCTGATACCACTTGTTAGTGTATACACATAGCTCTGATACCACTTGTCAGGATCTTACAAGTATAACTGATTACTTTTGTATAAGTAACTAAACACAAAATTGAAACCAGAAGTAATAAGTAACTAGAAATCAAAAACAACAAATAATAGGAGATACGAGAAACAATAAAATCTGTATTAAACTCTTCCAGAAAGAAATACAATGAAGAAATCTATCTTCTCACACCTCAAAGATATACAGTAATTCTCCCTCAAGAGTTCTCTCTATCTCTCTATCAATTACAATCAGCTCAATTACTGAGTTGTTCCCCTCTAATTACAATACTGCCCCATGGGTCTCTTAAATATAATTGAAAGCAAAAAACAATTAGAAAAATAGACTCAAGACTAATTTTAGTCTTTACATGCAAACTAACTATTATCCTAAAGATAGCAATTTTGGAAATGCTTAGAAATGCATAAAAGTCAGTGTCGATCTGAAGATGATCGATGCTGGCTGACCCCTAATCGATGTCGGTCGACCCCTAACCGATGTCAGTTGGTTCTGATCAATGTTGGTTATTGTGTAATCAATGATAGTTATTGGTTAAGCCTAGCAACCTCCACATTAGCTCATTAGTGAAGCTTTTAGCTCCACAACTCAATAATGTGAAGATAAATCACACCTACACCTCTTGTTTTTGTAGGAAACATGTTTAATTTTTAATGCCCTAGGATGTTTTGCACCATATACATTTTTATTTTCATACTAACAACATTTTTAAGATGGTGGTATATAAGTTTCACCAAAATCAATCATGTAATTTATTACAACCATTTGTTATAAAAGACCTAATGGAGAGTTATTTTATAACAAATCATGTTTGAATGGAAATTACAATATTTGTGGTGAATTATCAAAATTAAAAAAATGTATCCTTAACGATAGTATAAGTTCAATTGGACATGAATTAGTTGGTTTTGATTAAAAAAACAACTATGTGAATGATCAAGTAAAATATGGAAAATAATCTAAAAGGCATGAGGTTGTTACAAAACAAATACTTAGTTGAAAACAATTGGTCAAATTTAGGGAGGAAATTGTTTATGAGTATTCAAGGCACACACACAAGGCTATATGGTTGGATTCAAACATTTAAAGCTAAGTGATGACAAACTCCTATTTAGTTATATTAGTTTAGTAGTTGAATTTTATGATAATTACATATTCAAGCCATAAATGGAAGTCTATTTATAGTAATACAACTCAATACAAGTTACCATGTATATGCATATAAAATTCTTGCATGTACCTGATAGTATCAATCAAGGCTATAAAGTATTAAAAAAGTAGAGTTTATATGTCAGTGAACACCAATGACATTATACAAAGTACATGAAAGGTGTTTATAATATGTTCTATGGATAGTTGACTGAAAGTAACATTACTTTTAATCAACATTACATTTTGTCAAACAATTACACATATTAATTCAAGAAAGGAGGTGTGTTTTACTGGTTGATTATGATGCACATTACCAATATTTTAGAACATTCCTGGAGTTTCATTTCAATGATAAATGGAAAAGGGGAGCATGATGGTGCTAGATCATGTGTAAAAATATCTATTGAAACAGAGAGGTTAAATTTTTAAGATGATGATATTTTGATTAATGCAATAACCATTTTTGAATGGTGTAATGATAAAATGGGCCATGGCACTCATTTAAATTCTATTGTTTGAATATATTTATGGTTGATGGAGGAATAAAAATTGGTAAAGTATGAAGATTATATGACTAATGGGATCAAGTTAGCTCTACTCATTTCATATCTCAAATGCAAGTTCTTGGACTATTCATATGAGACACTTGGCATGTTTTTATTCTACTTGCATGGAATCTAATTAGAATGAGTGTGAATCAAAAGAGTGGGTGGATGAATGGAACTATAAACCTCTGATTCTAATTGACATAAATCATGTTCTACCAGTATTAAAACATAATAATATGACATCATCATATGATTTTTACCACACATTCTATATTGTTCAACTAGAGCTATAAGATTAATCATTCAGTACAATTTCTTCCCATTATCTATCTTGATATCACGATTATAAGATTATTTTTTGTTATAAAAGGCATGCTTTTATAGTTTTTTTTAATAAAGAAAATTAGAGGAAACAAATTAATACTTGGGGAACAAAAAATTGACATGGGTAAGTGCAAAAAGTTGGGGAACAAAAAGAAGCTACCCATGGACATGATTTTCTTGAAATTTCAGAAAATTGAATTTGTGTAGATAATTTGAAATAGGTACACTCAAAATTTAATGATTCTTTAAGAACATGAATTATATCACTTCAATTCTAGTTTAGAAAACACAATTTTTTTAAAAATTGATTCAAGTATAACTAGGTCAAACATTTAAATTTTAATAACAACACCTATTTGTTTCATGAAAACAAAGTAGATATATGCCCATGTGGCCCACCATTTTTTGAGTATCATTTAATATTGTTTGAAACCATTTGGTGAATATTTATATAAAATCTTTAAGTTTGTGACCCATATTTTTTAATATTTTATCAACAAATATTTTGTTCACTATTAATTTTGTAAGTAAATAAATCTTGAAAACTAATAAAAAGATGGAGATCTAACCATGTGCCCCTAACTACCACCAAAAAAAAAAGAAAAAATGGATTTCTTTTTTAAAAATGTATATATAATTAGGCCTAGTTTATGACCATATAATTTGTTTTGAGCTTGGATAAATGAAAAACAAATTATATTAACATATATAGGGATGTATATTTGTAGCATGTGGAGGCGTAAAAAAGTTATAGTTAGAAACAAACATAGTTGTTAACTTTAAAATAGTCCAAAAATATATAAATCATATATTTGAAAAGAGAAGAGTGTGCTTGTCATCGTGGTAATAATTTTATTAACTAGATTTTTGAAAATCATAGTTTATTTTATGATAGAAGTTAAAATTTATTATTTTCTATCTAAGCTCTCAGTCTTAGTTGTAGATTTATAGGTCTAATACTTTATCTTGGGAGTCCAAGCCATTTTCAAGCCAAAAGGGTTAGAATTTGAATTCAAAATTATAACACATACGTGTTATATAATGTGTGTGTTTTATATAATGAATATGCATTATATAACACATATGTGGTATTTTATGACATGTACACACTATAATCTAACACATATGAACCATATATATATATACCAAAAAATTCCTTTTAGCTTTTTTTACCCTGTTCACAAAATCCATACTGACAAATATTCTCTACACGATTCTCAAATACTTAAAAGTTGAGAAAATTAATTATCAAGTGATTGTTTCGACCCCACCATTAAAAGGATATAAATTATCCAATGGGTGATGGATCACACTCGATAAAGAGGAAGAATTTTAAGAATAAACTATTGGAACAAACACAAGAGCTCGAAAATAAAACCAATTTATGAATGTAAGTACTTCATTTCAAATAAGCTACAAAAACTATATCTAATGAGACAAATGTCATTGATAATTATGCAATTGACAATAATCAATTGAATATTAATAAAATTAAAAATAGTAAATTCAATAGTGATGAAATTGACAATATCAAATTGCATAATGATGAAATTGACAATAATGAATTAGATAACGTTGGAAGCCCCCATTCAAAGTATAGTGTTTTTGATTTTGTTGATAATGATAGTATACCTGATTCCTTAACCCCCAATAATGAATAAATTTTCATGAAAATAAATAATGATGAAATTATAAATGAGTAAAAATTCATGAAAGCATATAATGATGAAATAAATAATGAATAAAATGTAATCCCACCACTAGTCAATGAAAGTAATGAAAATTTTGAAACGCCCTCTCAACAAGTTCCACCAGTAACAACACCTCCAAGAGTTATGTGTAGAAAAGGTAAGTAATTAATTAAAGTTGATGAAAATATTTTTAAACCAATGCCTAAAAAATGTCTGACTGTTATTGAATAGGACTAGCTCCATAAATTTGGGATAGTTTATTCCATAATTTGACTCATGATACTAAAAGATGTCAATTGTTTATTTCATTGATGATATCGATTAAGATGAGATATACCATGTACACATAAAATATAAGAATATCTAATATGGATGATGAAAACTCATAAATTATTGATAACTTACATGATTCATATCATACTGTAGGCCCTAAATCAAATAATAAATATTTTAATGATTCTTGACGTATAACCACAACTTGTGCACTAATTATTAAAATAGATATAAATGATTTATTTAAAAAATATGATGAATACTTGATATTAACAAAAAAACATTAATTAAGGAGATTTCTAGACGTCAAAGAGTTAACAAACCCAATAACAATGAGCTCTGGGCATTCTCTGGTCAACTTTCATGAAGGACAAGGCTATATCCAATGCTCTAAAAGAGTTTCATTATTTTTGAAGGAAAATACTAAAGTTTCACCCAATGAAAGAGATGTAGTCAAAAGAATATTTGGTTCTCATAACTGTGAACCACATCCAAAGCATTTCTTGGATATGACTCAAAAATAATTATACTCCATGTCTTTGGAAAAACATCCACAAATTTCTATTATTCAAATATATTTTGAGATGACCAAACATTTTTATGTAAAAATAAATCATTGTTATAGGAAACATGTTGAGTTTGTAATCCACTATGATGTTTTTTACCATATTCATTGTAAGTTGCATTCTAACAATATTTTGCATGAGTGTGGCTTAGAAGCTCCACAAAAATTATCTAGGGAATTTATTCCAACCATTTTTTGTAAAGACTAGATGAATAGCTATTTTATAACAAAACATGTTTGGATAGAATTGTAACATTTGTTGTGGATTGCCAAAAGTAAAAAATTGTATTCATGAAGATGAAACAAGTACAATTGGATAAGAATTAGTTGGTTTGAAAAAATACAAAATTTTGAATTATCACGTAAAATGTAATAAAGAATCTAAAAGGTGTGAGCTTGTTACAAAATAGATACTCGTTTCAAAATTTGTGGTCAAATTTAGGGAAAAAATTGATTATGAGTATGCAAGGCACACACACAAGGTTAGATGGTTGGCTGAACAATTCAATATAAGCAAGGACACATTCCTACTTTATTTGATCATTTTATTAGGTGACTTTGCTTAGAATTACACATTCAAATCATAAATGGAAGTTCGCTCACAATATTACAACTCATCACAAGTTTCCATATTTGTGCATATAACATTCATGCATGCACTTAATAGTATCGAGAATATAAAAAACTATTAAGGGAGTACCATATCTATATTATTGATGAAGGTTTACATTGTATAGATTACATGCATATTTATTTTGAGAAGTTCTATGTATATTTTATTGAGAAGAACATTCATTTCATTCAGCATTACATTTGGTCAGACAATTGAATAGCGTAATTCAAGAATACACAAATGTTTTATTGGTTATGTAGGATACACATTACCACTGGTGTAGACCATATTTGGAGTTTCACGAAGGCTAAGTAAGGAAAAATGGAACATGATAGTGTGGGATCATTTTAAAAAGGAACCATTTCAAGGGAGGAGTTGGAATATGATGAGCGTGCTCATTTAACTAATGCAGAAAGTGTGGTTGAATGGTGTAATAAGAACATGTGTCATGGTGTTCAACCAAATTCTACTATTCTTATACATTTTTTGTTAATGGAGGAATAAAAATTGTTAATGTATGAGGATTATATGAATGTTATGGTTTCAAGTGAGCTCCATTCATGTTATAGGTCAAATGCAAGATCTTAGACAATTCATATGAGACATTTAGTATGTTTGTATTATGCATGCATGGACTCTATTTAGAATGAATCTAAGTCAAAAAACTGGGTAGATGACTATATTTCTAGACCTTTAATTCAAATAAACACATATCAAGTTCCATGAGCATTACACTTTATATATATAGAATCATCACATGACCTTGACTATGTATTTGATCTCGTGCAACCAAATAGAATATTATAAATTATTTATTATTTAATCCCATTATCTATCTTCATATACTGTCATTGAAAATTGTTTTTTGTGATATAGGACATGTTTTTGTAATTATTACAGACAAGGACAATGAATAGGGGACATATTACTACTTATGTCAGTGTGTAGAGGAAAAGAAAAAAAATTACTTCTATAGTCATAAATGGAAAAAAAATTGAGTATTCTATTAGCTCTATGGTAGTCACTAGAACTTGGATTCAATGATATCCAATCAAAAATTTAGATATATGGTTGTTTGAAGACTTTGAAACACATAGGAAGCTATTGCACTATTCAATTTTGGTTCTTACAATGAATATTCAACTAATAAAATATCATGGGAAGCCATTAAACAAGAATATATAGAAAATTCATGAGTTAGACCATGAAGTTATTCTTTTTGGTTTGATGGATTGATATTTATATGTATTTTGACTTCTAAAATATATATATAATCAATTTTACCAAATGTTGATTTTTTAGGTAGTGTACATATAAATTTCATTTTTATTTACCTACTAACACTTTTTTGTATATTGGTGGTGCCATATAAACTTCCACCTTCATGAAATTGGCACTATTAGTAAATAATTTCATATCCTTGAAGCTAAGAAAAGCTCAAGCTAAAAGTACTTACCATTTTTGTTTGAAATGAGGTTGTCTTAAATGAAAGAAAATGTAAAAGGAGAATCATGGTTATTTGAAGTGTTTGATGCAGTCAAATGCCTTCATGAGTCAACCTATATTTGGGGATAGTGTCTTTTTTATTCCATTTTGATCTTGATGTGCAAGAGCATCATCCAAATTAATATTAGTCTTTGAATAAACCCTTAAAGGCATAAGGATAATCCCATGTATTGAAGAACTAACTCAATCTCTATTCCACATTATTTTACACTTTTACAGTGTAGGATTAAGCCTTGTGTGCCTGCTATAACACCTCACATGTGTGAAAACAAAACCAATCACCCTAAAACCTCTTGTATCATCCAAAACATGATAAAGCACATATGATTCCAAAATTTTATGAAGTTTCACCATGTGATTTTGGAAATATTGAAGTTTCCATTTGTTTTCAAGCCTCAAGGACTATGTATTATAGGCCTAGAAAGATAATTTTAGATATCTTTAGAAAAATAACATTTAAAAACCCCATTCTAATTCCAAAAGTTATATTTTTAGATTATTCAACTTTTGGTTTGATACACCTAAGGTTGATCATGTCAAGATTTGCTCAAATTTGATTCTCGTAATTATTTAGATTAACATGTAGACTATTTATGAATAATTTTGTAACTTGAACAAATTTGTAGTTTAAGACCTAAAATTGTCTTCTACAACTCTATATGAACAACCCTCAACTTTTTTATTTTGAAAGTAAAGCTTGATAATACATAATTTATTCTAGGATATAGGATTTGAATGACTTCTAATATATAGAACCCTATTTTAACAAGCTTCAACCAAAGGAAATATTATCAAATCTGAGTCATTAGTATCACAAAGACTAAAATAATCCCAACTAAAATTTTCATTTTGTTGATGATCTTTACCAATATGTATGAACTGATCAAACATCGAGAATGTCTCAAGCATATAAGGACTAACACATAGAGATCTTAAGCTATAGTTTTTAAGTTTTATCTCTCCTCATATACACGACAAACGTCAAACCACTTAAAAAAGTTCTAAAATGGAAAAGAAAATCTTCAGTCGAAATTTTAAGTCATTTATAACTATAAACACCAATTTATGGCCCTTCGTGTATTGGCAAGGTTATTCTTGAGGCCAAAATGGGTGGTGGGTTTATCAACCAAGAATGACAGGAGGCCAAGAATGAGGTCATAGACATTATCTATCCATCTAGATGTGTTGGTAGTTCTAGTTTGCATTGAAGGATCATTAAAAATGAACATCTTGAACAACAACTCCAACATTGACAACATTTACTGATAATGTTTTTGTCCATCTGAATAATAGTGAAAATGTATTTTTTGAAGGACTTAGATATTAGGGTCATGTAAATATGCGTAATTCACCTATACATATGTGATCCATTACATAAATTTTCACTTTGGGGTTCTAGAGGTAAAAATTCCTGTTCAAGCTTCAGATGTTTTCTTTTCATTACCAAAAAGTTATATTTTAAGCCCTGACACTGTAACTTATGCTTTGAATTGATGTCAAATGTTATAAAAAATTGATAAAGGGTGTAATAATAGTTTTGAAAATACCTTAGGATGGATATTATGGTTTATATAAAAAAATTATGGTTTCCATTCTATATACATGTGAAGTTATGCTAAAATTTTACATTTTTCTTATATTGGGAGAGTCATTCTTAAGGCCAGAATGGGTGGTGGGTTTGTCAACTGGGTGTGATGGGAAGCTAATAACATGGTCATAAATTTAATTTACCCATTAAAATGTGTTGTAAATTCTATTTTTTTGTGAATAATCACCAGAATAGGATTTCTCAAACAATAACTCCAACATTGACAACATTTGTTGTAAGTGTTTTCATCATCTTGAATAGTATTGAAAATGTATTTCCAAGTAGACTTAGATGTCAAGGTCATGTAGAAACATGTAATTCTCCTATATAGACGTGGTATAATGGATATATATTCACCTCAGGTCCAATAAGTAAAAATTCCTATTGGAGCTTGAGAAGTTGTCTCTTCGCCACCAAAAAGTTATATTTCAAGACCCGTCACTATAACTTACTCCATGAATTACTGTCAAATGTTTGGAAAAAGTGATCTAGGGTGAAATGAATTTTTTAAGACACCTATATGATGGATCTTATGGTTCATTGAAATGACTTGTGGTTTTTGTTCTATGCATGTGTGAAGTTACACTAAAATTTTGTATTTTTCTTGTATTAGGAAGGTCATTCTAGAGGCCAATTTCGGTGGTGGGTTTGTCAACTAGGCATGATGGGAGACTAATAACATGGTTATAGATGTTATTATCCCATTTTGATGTGTTGGTAGTTCCACGTTTTACTTAATAAGTATAGTAAATAGAGTTCTTAGACAACAACTCAAACTTTGACATCATTTGTTGTTAGTGTTTTCATCCTCCTAAAGTGTAGTGAATATTTATTTCTAGGTGAAATTTGATGTCGAGGTCCTTGAAACATGTGTAATTAACCTATATATGTTTTTTATAATTAATATATTTTCACTTGGGGGTCTCAAAGGTAAAAATGCCTATTAGAGCTTGAGATGTTGTATCTTTACCTCCAAAAAGTTACATTTTACAACCTGTCATTGTAAATTATGCCACATTTTTCTATTGAAGGTTTATACAATGTTCTATGGGGTGTAATAAAAGTTTTTATAAACCCATAATAAGGATATTATTATTAATCCAAACTACTTATGGTTTCCATTTAATTCACATGTGAAGTTATGCTAAAATTTTGTATTTTTCTTGTATTGGGAAGGTCATTCTTGAGGTAAGAATGGGTGGTAGGTTTGTCAACCAATCATGATGAAAGGAAAAGAATGTGTTTATAGACACAATTTACCTATATGGAGATGTTGGATGTGTTATTTTTTAGTGAAAAACCACCAAAAATGGAATTATCAAATAACAATGTTTTGACCTCATATGTCAAATTGTCACCCCTATAGTTTAAAACTTGACTTGTCTTATATCCTAACCCTGTTGATATCCATCATATATTCTTGTGATGCCTTAAAATAGTCTATAAAAGTCTCAGTTATTATATTTTAAGGTTTTTTGGCATATTTTATGGTTTTTGTAGATGTTAAGATCTATGAATAACATAGTAGCAATGTCATTTGATGTTTTTCCTTATGTCATGTGTTTTTATGAATTTATAAGCACCTTTAAGTAATCAAGTGAGGTCAATCCAAGAGGTATAGATATTCATACGAGGTCATGATTCTTATTTTAGGTTTTTTTAACATGATTCAAAGGTTTTACCTCTTTAAGCCACTTTCATGCTTTGGTCATGCATATGAGGTCTATTAAAGTTAATCTGAGACATCAAGTGGTGAAGTGTACATGCTAAGGTTATTTACAAATACAAGTAGGAATAAAAATTGATGAAAATGGAGACCCATATATACTGATCCCATTGAGGAAATATTTGAAAAGGAAATATAACATAAGAGCTCATCAAAATAGCACCCAATAGGTAGCTTGAAGCCTAGTTGGATTCCTAAGACAAGACCTATAGACTTGCCTTTAGTTTGAAGGAAATTAAGTGGAGTTCAAAAATAGAAAGGATTATCTAGATCCTCCTAGATTGTGTGAGAAATTATCAGAGGAAATGATAAGATCCAAATAAATAAAAGAGTCTAGTCATAGTCTTTGAAACCATGTAGCTGAACTGTGATAGTATTAAAAGTGGAGATTTCAGAGAATGAGATCAGTGCTCAAGATTATATGATTTATGGAGAAGGAGTAGGGAGTGATAACATAGGTCTTAACCATTAGTATCAGTGAAGGAATCATTTAAAAGTATTTATACATTTATGTTGTGGGCTCGAATCTAAGAAACCTATAGGTATCCTGTAACAGTCCATGAAAAGTGAATTCTAACCTCATAAAAGAATTGTATTTGACATTAAGATCTATTGGAAGAAGGGATAAAATAATAAATTTAAGTCTCATAATTCTTGATATTATCACTAGTGGGGCTAAGAGTTAAGAGACTCAAGGGAAAGTTTTCTCAGTCATAGCATTTTATAGATGATTGGTATAGTCAGGAGGAAAGCATTGAGTTTGATGGTGAAGACTAATGATCAAGCCCTTAGACTGCATACAAGGAATAAAAGTGATATGAAAGACCTAGTAGTTAATAAAATAAGATTTAGAAGTTGATGAAACTTAGTTAAGTTAATTAAATTCACTCTTAGCTTGGGGTATGTCTAATAGACTTAGACAAGAGAGAAAACACTATATCTTTACCTTTACCAAGTCAAAAGGCTTGAAACATGAAAGGGAGTTAGGTTTACATGTGGAATAAGTTTTGGAAATTATTTGAGGGTGATATTAGTTGTGAGGAGTAAGAAAATTTATTTTGAGGGTCTGTACCACTATTTTGAACCATGTTCTTACATGCAAATGTATCATAGGGTTAATTTAGATACAAATGAAAGCCTAGGAACAGATGAGACTAGTTGAAACAAGTGTTTTTACATGAGTGAAGATTAATGAGATCTTGGGAATAAATAAGGAAGGTTTGGAATTAATAAATGGTGTTCAAGATCTATCCAAAGAGGTCTAATGAGGCCTTAAGAAAAGTTAGATTTTGGGAAAGAGAGAATGTCCTAGAGAATATTGAATTAAACTTGGTCATTAGAGACTATTGGTGACACTATGAAATATTTAAGATTTTTGGTGAATCGGTATTACTTTATAGTATAGTTTCTTATCTGCAAGGGTGCCCATAGGCCTAAAGAAGCCCAAGGAGACCTAATTGACAAAGACCATGAAATATAATGTATAATTCCATTAGGAGTTGTCAAATGAAGTTTTGTGTGAAGTAGGAGGAGCATAAATGGTATCTAAAATAGGTTTTAATTTTATTATAAGTGGCATAGTTTGTTCCGTAAAAGAAGGTTTATAGGTTTAGAGGTCTATAAGGATTTTACCCAGGAATCAAGCCAAGAGAGAGAATAAAGCCAAGTAAAAGAGGATTAATAACCCTAATAATTATTGATTAAATTTGTATTAGATATGAGAAGCTTGTATATATGGTTTGAACCAAAATAAAGGCCTTAGGGATAAAATATGCCTTGGAAGCATGAAGTAGGCCTTCTAGGCCTTATAACCCTTGTAGGGACAAAGAGATAAGTGAGTCAAGATAAGTGAAGGTAATCTAAGAGAAGTTTAGAGGTATGGTATAAGGTATAATAAGATGTTTTAAGGAATAGGTATATTCATTGAATGCATGATTGAAGTGGAAAGCCATTAAGCCTAGTGAAGCTTAGAGGAGGCTTTAAGAGTACAAAAGAAGTTGAAGGAGGAGAATAAGTTGAGTCCTACAATTTTTTAGTTAAACTTCATTGTAAAAATGACCTAAAATTATTAAATGTGGATCAATAGTCAAACATTACATTTCATTATCGATAATTGAAGTAAAAATAAATCATTTATCATAAATTAGTCAACAATAGAATATGATATGTTTACATCCATAGTGAAAATTAATTGACTAATCAACATCCTTTATTCAAAACATTTATGCTAATGGATATTGTGATTTACATAGACTCCTTGTCCATTCTTAAAATAAATACATATTAACCTAAAACATATGATCCAAGACTTGATTAAAGATTAAAGAAAATATAAAAAAAGGTTATAATAGTTCTTGGATTTAATAAGTTTATGAACCAAATCAGCATTTAAAAATCTTTTCTAAACCATGCTACTCAATCCAAAGACTAAGAAAATGTCCATGTGGTAGTTAGAAAATCACCTCCAAACTTATATAATGTGTATCCAGTTGATGGATTCATTGACGTAGTTAATGATATGAGTAAGTAACCTCCTGCAATAACTTTTTTTGAATAAAAAAACTAGAGGATGATTCTAACCATGGTCAATTATTCATTCCATATTTTATAGAGACATGAAATTTGAGGTAACAAATGTGAATATGATTCATAATGGTTTAAGTATTAAATTTTACATAATGAATTTTGTTACAAATCTTTGATATATACACACAAATATATAATGGGTACAACTATAGAAAATAGAGGATAATTGTATTTTCAATAAGACACCACTTGGGATAATTAACTTAGTTAAAATCATTGGTCTTAAGACATTACTAATTAGTTTCATGTATTACTAGATAATGACAAATTTTACTTATTTCTGAGATGATCCTAGATTAATAAAATAATCCATATCATATCCATATTACAGTTGTGTTCAAATGTTAAATCCATTATAATCCAGTTATCACCATCTTAGGCACTAAAAAGATAAGAAGTTAATCATACAACCTCATTTAAATTCACATAAAGTTCAACTACTTATTCATCCATTTACAAAAAAAATATTATATCATCATAAATTATAATATGATAATAAAATATATAAAGGATTATCTAATAAAAATGTAATAGAATATCAAGTGAATGCCATATAGGCACATGTATAATGTCAATCATACATAGATTACCATATATAGGCGCACAAAAATATGTACATTACCATATATGCATAAAAAAAGTACATCACATGTAAGATGTGAGTTAATCATCAGATAGCCTCCATCTCTTTGCCTTCCTCAATGAAGACCCTCCTTGGGATATTGTGTTAGTAGATGAAGATCCCTAAGATGCCTTGGATTGATTCAAGGTCTGACTTTGGGTCCTATGTTCATAGCTCCCTTACATCTGAACCTATTTAAATACAAGTATTATTAGCAGATTAACATAAACTGTGTATGTAGCCAAGTTAAGAAATTAATTTTAAAATAAAATAAGAAACATTTAAACATGCACTTACTACCATCTTATGGTCCCGATCAATCTAAATTTGGCACTTGATTGTGTCAATAGCAGGTTGAGCTACATGCATAGGCATTTAAAATGAGAATGAATTATGAGATGTTCCCCTACTAACCATCTGAATTAGACTATCAAATATCATACGACAACCTTGCATAAATAATACATTCACATAAGTTATATTTTTAGGGCAAATATGCAGCAAAAATATTATAAAATATATATTTTAAAATTCAAAATTACATGTTAATATGTACCTATGTGAGGGCCTATGCAGATAACATAGCTATAGAGATGTCTATGCCTTTCTCTGCTGCTATGATGTAGGAGTCTCTACTCGAGATATCAACTGAAAAAACAAGGTCTCACTCAATTATCTATAAATTATTGAATATACATGAAAATTATTTATGATTTATTAAACCTAGAGTGTAAGATATAATCAAAAGTTTGCCTCTTTATAAGTAAAATTTGTTAGGCTAATACAAAATATTGTAGTAGTAAATGGACCATCAACTGGATCTATATATGTAAATAATGGTTGTGTTAGATCAAATCTTGAAAATGTGGTCTGTGATGATGAATGCATCTTCTCCTCCTAGAAAATAAAAAATTATATACATACATATTCACACACACACACACACACAGATATATATATATATATATATATATATATATATATAATTTTTTAATGTAAATTAATTGTTATATTTTAAATTTACAAATAAAACTTTAATTTGATATGACATAAATATATAAAATATACTTGCATCCATGTAGTGGTTGATGACTACGTACCAAATGTGCATGCCAAAAACTCCTCACTCAAGAGTATATCATCTAACCCCTATGAACTACCATCACCATCATCATCAAAAGGTCTAGCATAAATAGCTCCATAAGATATAAAAGGATGGGATTATGTATGCAAACTAGGTGATGTATCTCCAACATTAGTCATTGAAAGCCTACTCGTATACTGAATGAGTGTATCGATAAGCACATTAAGTTCATTCAAAGTGTCAATCTCCATGACCTCCTTCACAATAATGGGGAATTTTAAGATAAAGTGGATTTTGGGTATGGATCCTTTTAGGTTGATTTGGATCATGATGTACACCTAGTCAATCCTACACAAAGACTTTTTCTCAGCCTTGAAACTCATTATAATCAAAATAATTTATAATATCTTGGAGGATAAACTGACAGTAGAATTTTTTTGTAAAATATATTAGAAATTCATGGTTTTTACATACTAGATAATCAAATTCCATCCATAACCAATCCCATAAATTAGGTTTGATCAAAATGCGTTAGCACCTATAGATTGGGAAATGTAGCAGTTACCAGAAGTTGTGCATTGGTGGATAGGTCAATGAATAATGCATAAATGTCATCTTTTGATATTTACTTTTTTGACCTCATGTGATGACAATTTTTTGTATAATAATCCATACAACTATCATGAGGAGATGCCCATCTATCAATTAGACTCATTATTACATCAGTTTGACCTAACAATGACTTAAGGTTATTGGCTAGATAAGTGTGGTGGCTATTAGTGTATGCAAAATCCCCCATTCTCCTTATTATTTTCTTAATTTCAATTTTGTTTTCCATAACGTGTGCAGATTGATATTCCTAAGTACATGCAAGATCTTGTGTAATTATATGAGGGTGAGGTGGAGGGTTAGCTAGAGGATTAGTAGGGTTAGGTAGAGGATTAACCAAAGGATTAGTATGGTCAACTGGAGGGTTAGGTGGAGGATCATCCATGAGAATAATAGGGTTAATTGGAGGGGTAGGGAGATGGTTATGGTCTCCTTTAGTGGATTGGATTGTTTAAAATAAATAATTTACAAATTAAAAAATGTTAAAAACAAAAAAAATAAAAAATAAAAAATACAAGGTTAATAGGTCTAATTTTTGATGACTTACCTCATCTACATAGAGACATCATGAAGTTAGGGATATGCTAATCTTTCAGATGGACTTTTGACAAGTAATTTTCCCTTGATATGTGTAATCATAATCGTAGAATGAGTGTTGTGAGAGGCAAGAAATAAATTGTTAAATGGGGGGTCATGTGACCTTTTTAACATTAAAAAACATATTCAATAATTTGAATACATTATTTAATAACACGTATGGGATATAACACATACACATTATTATATAATGCATACACACTATTATATAATTTTTAATCATTATTATATAATGTGTACACATTATTTAATAACTCGTATGCATTATTTAATGATGCATATGCATTATTTAATAATGTATACTTGTTATTTAAATAATGCATATGCATTATTTAATATTTGGGTGGATGTTCATGGAATTATCCCCCAACTCCATGCACTAACCGACATCATCGATCATAGATGGAAAAAATATTAACTATCCCACTAGGTTTGTGGTTATCACTACAACTTGGCTTCGACAATATTGTATAACATATTTAGATGTATGGTTATTTTAATACATTGAAACACATATGAAGATTAAAAAAAATTCAAATTTGTTCTTGCATCATATATTCAATTGGTCAAATATCATGGGAATCCATTACATAAGAATCTATGAAATGTTCATGAGTCAAACCATGAAGCTATTCTTGATACTATCAATATTAGAGCAGATCATAGTGGTTCATTGGATTCAAATTCCAAGGTTTGTTGACTTATCAAATGTAGATGTATATGATTTTACCTAATTTTATTGATATTATAGGTACTACATATAAATTTCACTTTTAATTACTTAATAACATTTTTTTAGTTTATTGCTGCCAAACAAGCTTTCACCTTCACATGGTTGACAATGTTATTAAAGAATTAAAAATTCCTAAAGATAAAATAATTTTAATATAAGTACTCAGAACTCATCACTACAACTTGTGCCACATATTTTAATGAAGGCTTAAATTTACATGATCCATAATAAAATTAGAGAGATCGTACATGTATGGGAGAGTTATTTCAATTCACGCTAATGACTTACGATTATTTTTATGCATTACTGAAGTTAGGATTAAAACCTACATTTTTCTAATTTTGGGACTAGTGTTCTTAAGGCCATAATGGGTGGTGGGTCTCTCGACCAAACATGATCAAATGACAATATCTTGATCTTAGACATTATACACCACGTCATATATGTTAGAATTATTGGTTTCAAACTATGAAGCACTACAAGTGGAGTTTTACAACTATAACTTCAACTTTAACAACATTTATTGTTAGTGTTTTCATTCTACTAAATAGTAGTGAAAAACACATCTAGGTGGATTTAGACATCATGGTCATGGGAATACATGTCATTTTCCTATTTATATGTTCTAAAATTTATGTATTTTCACCTAGTGTTCATGAAGGTAGAGATTTTAGTAGAAGGACAAGCACTTGTCTCTTCACTACAATCAATTTTCATTTTAAGAGCCATCACTATAATTTGTGCCACATATTGGTCTTGAACATTATGTCTACATGCTTTGGGTTAAAATTAAAAATATTAGATATGTGTAGGATGGTCCTTTTGGTTCATGCCAATGACTTATGATTTAGCTTTTATGCATGTCAAAATAAAGCTTAAGAACTATTTTTTTATTATTTTGGGAAATGATTTCTTGAGGTTAGAATGGGTGGTGGGTCACTCCAATGACTATGATAAAAGGAAAATATCCTGGCCCTAGATACCTCAGACGTGTTTTCAACATTGAATATGTCCATGAAGCACTAGAAGTGGAGTTCTCTAATTTTAAATTCAAATTTGACAAAATTTATTATCATTATTTTCATGCTCCTAAATAGTAATGAAAACATGCATCTAGGTAGATTTGGATATTAGGGTTGTGGGAGGAGATGAAATTTTCCTTTATATATGTGATCAAAGTGATGTATTTTCACTTAGAGGTCTCTAAGATGGAAATTTTAGTTGGAGGATAAGAAATTATTTATTTAATATATTATACTTGCATTTTAGGACCTGTTAGTAATTTGATCTATCAAGGTCAAATTGCTACCCCTATCATACAAAACTTTCCTAACACCAGTCATTAACCCTTTGAATCTAGTCAAAATAATCAAATATGACTAAAAAATACTAATTTTGGTAAAAAAATGTTAAAAATGTATTGTAAATAGGTAATTATCATTTCAAAATAGCATTTTCAAGTTTAAATATGTAGACAATCCATACACAGGGATCATTTTTGAGAAAAATAAACTTTTTGGGAGCTACAAGCTTTTTTAGGACCTCAAATTTTGTACACAAAGTAATTATAAAATGGATAATATTTTTAAAAAGTTTTATGGCCATTGGAAAAGTGTAGACACTCTGTATTTTCTAACAGTCCTTACCATATTCGTTGGAGATCACAATTGGAGTAGACATCATTCTAGAGTGCCACAGAGGTTTCTATGTCCAGATGAAAGTTAAAAAATAATAGTATTATGTTTTTTCATTATAATAATACCTTTAAATAGTTTCATAACTCCAAATTTTAATAAAACCATCTTCATATAGGCTTTTGCAAGCAAACAGACATACTGGCTAAAAAAGGGTTTTTTGACTTTTCATGTAAAATGTGGTTTCAGAGTGTTTTTATATAATTTTAAATAACACATGACTATTTATAAATAATTTGGAATAATTTAAAAGGTTATTTTCATTTTGGTGAAATTTTCATTTTTTCAGTTCTAGACAACCTTCTTAACCTCCTGTTGAAACGCCCATATATTTAACCACATGTGGAGTTTGGATGAACATAATTATTATGTTTTGAGTAATAAAAATTAATTATAATTCATAAAAAATTACACCATTTGAGTAGTTTTTCATTATGAATAATTGTTAAGAGTGTAGGCAGCTTAGAATGAAGTCAAAACCTCATAACTAGAAATCTCCACGTGACAAATTTTTATATATTTAGAATGGGAACCCAATATTTTTAGGGACTCTACGGGTAGGTTAAATTTTATATACTTAAGAATAAAAAATTTGAGATTTTGAGGTCTGTAGTTCATGAACCATCATTTCGAAAATTTAGCTACAAAGCCCGCCTAAACCCTCAAAAAACTAGTTTTGCAAATAATTGATTTTAATATCATAAAATCATCTTGGATAAACCAAAAAAAAAATTAACATTTAATTTGAACTCATAAAATATTTCATAAATATTAATTTTATTTATGGAGATGTACGAATGAGGTTAGAAATCATGTTTTTTGTAAAAAAACATGTAAAATTAATTACACTTTAATAAAATCTAATCAATAGAGATCAAATACTATCTTATTATTTATCCTAATTTTTTTTTTGTCATAAATCATCCAATAAGTTTCCTAACCATCTCAATCAAAATGACCAGTCTATAAGAAAATGGAGCAAAATAGACCTAGTCAACCTTGTTGACTGAATGATGAGTGTTTTCTCATCAAAATCAAATATCTTATGATGAAAAAAGATTTTATAGGTCTATTTAATTATTTTATATGTTTAATGGCATACTTTTTCAGGTTTAATGGAGTTAAAATACAAGAAAATAGGCTATTATTCCTAATTGGCCTAATCGACTTAATTGGTCAATCAAGCAAGTAAAGAATGGCATTAAAAATCTATCAAATGAATTAATTTTAGAGTTACCACATGGAATATATGTTTTTAAAGTTGATATATCATTTTAAATTCAACATATAAGTTTAAATTCATGTAATTTGAGCTCAAGTTGAGTTAACTAGTCCTTAAGGGTCAAATCGCTTCAGTTGACTAGTTTGACTAGTTTCATGCATCTTCCATGCTTTTCATGCAAGATAAAGACATTAAAAAACTTAAAATCGCATTAAATATATATTTTTATTCTAATTTATGGTTTTATTTTCATGAAAGAAATGTTGACATGTCAACATGGGCCCACCACTTTTCAATTCTATGCCAAAAATGAAGAACATGCAATTTTTGAAGACTTGAAAGATTTTAAATCGTTTGTTTAATATTTTAAAAGGATTTTAGTTTTATTTCAACTCAAATAAGAATAATAATTATATTTTATGTATGAATTTTTCTTTAGTTAAGGTTATATATATATATATATATATATTTATATATTAGCTTTTTGAAACCATTTTCCAAAAAGAAATTTTTTGAAGCAAAGAAAAAATTGTAATTGACACCATTTCTCAAATAAAGAATATTTTTTGCATATTCTTTTTCTAGATCAGAATAAAATGTATTTTTTTAATTGTATACCAACATATAAGTGAGATATATATCCCATTTTTTTATTCCTTTCCTCACCTACTGTGAAAATTTCATCCGCTATAGGTCATTTGAAGAGCTAGGAATATAATTTGCTTTGCAAGCTTCTTTCAGGCCTTCTTTTGAAATACTTATGTTTGGGATTGGATGAAATGTTTTATTTTAGATTCATATGTTTTTATTACTCTATTTTAGAAATACTCTAGAGAATATCAATCATTCAGGTGCATCACCCTATTTAGACATGATTTTCTATTTCAATTTCCTTCTCTCTTTTCATCCCAAAAAATCAAAATAGTTTAGTTTTTAAAGATAAATCTTAAGGGAACCAGCCCTGTCTAGAGGATCCTCTTAGTTCATAGTCACCCACAATCTAAGAAGATCCAATTATATTATCTAGAGAGAATGTGTGTTTTACACATATTCAATCAGGGTACACTTCAGAGTGATAATAGTTTTTGGCACACTCAGTCCAAGAATCAGGGTACACTTATTCAATCAGGGTACACTTCAGAGACAACTATAACAGTCCAAGAATCTTCATTTGACTCCATTTTAAAAGGTATAAATATGTGATCAACATGTTTAAAATGATAATAATACTAATTAATTTCATTTCCTTTTAATTGATCATGATGAACAATCATTTTGGGATGATTTGGAGAGTTTTTATGCAATGTTTTATAGTCCATCTCCACCCCAAGTGGATATCAATGAATGTCTTGTAAAGAGTACTATTGAAGTTGTTTAGCAAGAAAAAATTAAAGTCATACTAAAAACATGTTTTAATTATTATAAAATATCTAAAGACTTTGACAAAGTATTACTTCAAATTAAATCAAATGAAGACATCAATCTAGGTATACTAGCTAAATTGTCAATACAATCATTTAATGAGAATGTGTCAAATCATGATCAACATATGAATGAGGTAGAGATAGCACTTTTGATGCAACAAATAAGAATACGAGAGTAGGATGATTGGATATTAGATTGATATATTCAATACATATACCTAAGAATAGAAGTTAGAGACCTACCTACATCATCCTGAACATATAAACATATAAGTGATCCCATTTGTAAAAGAGAGCTATCAAAAGGAAGCAAATATGTTTCAATCCATAGTGCATGAAATAGATTTATATTTAATAGAGGAGGACTAAAAAATTTGAGGTTAGTTTTTACAAATAGACTCCTTATGTTTCATTCCTCTAAGGGTATATATGTACATGCTTTTATTTGTTATTTTTTCCCTTTCTGATTATTGTTGTTTATTCCTCTAAGTGTACACATGTACATATTTGTTGTTGTTTATGTCAGTTATCTTGTTTATGAATTTTCTCAAAAAAAATATTTCAATATTTAGTGTATATCCAATTTTTATAGCCAATATTTTTGAGTTATTTGACTAGCAAGCTAATCAACCCTTGAAAGTCACCAAAAATCTTAGTAATTTGGTTTGGCAAGGTAAAATTATTACCCCTATCATACAAAACATTCTTAAAATAGATAATTAACCCTTTGAATCTAGTCAAACTGATTAATTTTGGTTTTAATTTTTTTTTTTAAATGTCAAAAAATTATTGTAAATGGGTCATCATCATTTTTTTTTAAAAAAAATCAAGTTCAAATATGCAGGCAATCCATGTACAGAGATCAATTTTGGAAAGACACGTTAAAACATTTAGGATATAAAAGTGGTTTCATGACTTAAAAATTTTTACACAATATCATTATTATTTGGATGACCTTTTAAAAAAAATTCATTTCCATTAGATCAGTGGAGATAATCATTATTTTGTAACAGTCCTTAGCATATTTGTTGAAGATCACCATTGGAGTAGGTATCATTCTGGAGTACCACAAAGGTTTTTAAATCAAGGTAAAAGTTTTAAAATAATGATATGATTTTTTTAATCATAATAATACTTTTAAATATTTTCATAATTCTAAATTTAGATCAAACCATGTTCATACATGCTTTTGCAAGCAAACAGGTATATTGGCCAAAAAGTAGTTTTTTGAATTTTCAAAAAAAATGGTCTCAAAGAGTTTTGACAGTATGGTATATACCCCATGATGATAGTTTAGGCACTATGAATAATGTGAATATTTATTTTAATTTTTTCAGTTCTAAACACCTTTCTTAGTCCCCTGTTCAGATGGTCATATCTTTCACCACGTGTGAAGTTTGGATCAACACTCTTAGTATGTTTTGAGAACAATTATTTAATTATAATTCATAAAAAATAGGGACTATTTTAATGGTTTTTATTTATGAAAAATCATTAAGAGTGCAGGTAGCTCAGAACGTAGTCAAAACCCCACAGGCAAATTTTTTCGTTTGATAACTTTCTATATATTTTAATGGGAACCAAATGTTTTTAGGGATGTTTGGGTGGGATTAGTTTTATACCAATAAATATATAAATTTTTGGATTTGGAGGTCTGTACTTAGTGAACCATCATTTTAAAAATTTAACTTCAAAGCCCACCTAAACCCTCAAAAAATTAATTTCACAAAAAAATAATTTTTTTACCATAAAATCATCTTGGATCAACCTAAATTTTTTCAAATGTCAATTAAAATTAGAGAGTATTCTATAAATGTCAATTTTATATATGGATATGTACAAATGAGGGCATAAATTAGGTTTTTTGTAGAAAAAAGTATGTAAAATTAAGTAAAATACACTTCAAAAAAATATAATAAATGGAGCTCAAATAATAGGAATTTTAATATTCCTCAAATTTTATTTTTCTTATAAATAATCACATAAGTGTCCTAACTAGCTCAATAAAAATGGCCAGTCTACAAGAAAATGGAGTAAAATAGGTCTAGTCAACCCTATTGACTGAATTAAAAGTGTTTTCTCATAAAAATTAAATATATTATGATGAGGAAAATTTTTATAGGTATATTTTACTATTTTTTCAAGTTTCATGACATCTTTTTTTTGGTTTAATGGATTCCAAATGCAAGAAGATAGGCTATTAGTCCTAATTGGCCTAATAGGTTTAATTGGTCGATCAAACAGGTAAAGAATGGCATTGAAAATCCATAAAATAAATTAATTTTGGATTCACCAAGTGGAATATATATTTTTTAATTATATATATCATTCTCTAGTAAATCCACAAGTTTCAATTCATAAAAGTTGAGATCAAGTTGAGTTAACTAGTCCATAAGGGTCAAATCTTTTCAGTTGACTTGTTTGACTAACTTCATGCATCACCCATGATTTTCATGAAAGATAAAGAAATAACTTCCAATAAATTTCAATATAGATTTATATTATAATGTTATGGCATTATTTCATGTAAATAATGTTGACAAGTCATCATGGGCCCACCACTTCTCAATTCTATGCTAAAAATGAAGAACATGCAATGTTTGAAGATTTAGAAGATTTTAAATCCTTTATTTAATATTTTAAAAGGATTTTAGTTTTATTTTAACTTAAATAAGACTAATACTTCTCTTTTACACGTGACACCATTTTTCAAAAAAAATCTTGAATCAAAACAAAAATTGTAATTGACACCATTTATCAAATAAAGAAGATTTTTTGCTTATGTTTTTTCTGGATAAGAATAGAGTGTATTTTTTGATTGTATAACATCATATAATAGAGATTTAAATCCAATTTATTTAGGTCCTTTCCTCACCTACTAGGAAAATCTCATCATTTACAGGTCATTAGAAGAGATAGGAATAAAATTTATTTTACAAGCTTCTTTCAGGCCTTCTTTTGAAACACTTATGTTCAGGATTGAATGTAGAATTTTATTTTAGATTCATATGTGTAGCTTACTCAATTTTATAAATATTTCATATATTATCAATCATTTAGGTGTATCACCCCATTTAGATAGGATTTTCCATTTAAGTTTCCTTCTCTTTTCATCCCAAGAAATCAAAATAGTTTAGTTTTTAGAGATAAATATTAAGGTAACCAACGCTCTCTAGAGGTTATTCTCAGTGTAGATTCACCCACACATTGATAAAATTCAATTGAATCTATTTTAGACAGGGTGTATTTTACACATCTTCAAGCATGGTTCACTCTAGAGTGATAATAAGACCCATCATTGTAACTCATGCAACAGATTGATCTTGGAGGTTCTATATATGTGCTCTAGGGTTAAATTAGAGGAATAATACATACACATGAGGGTAATTTTATTAAATTATAATGACTTGTAGTTTTTATTTATACATGACTGATGTTAGGCTTAAAAGCTATATTTTTCTTATTTTGGGAAGGGCATTTTTGAGGCTAGAATGGGTGGTGGGCTTCTTAACCAAGAGTGAAGGAAGGACAGTAACCTAGTTATGGATGTTATCCATCACCACATATGTTTTTGTAGTGCTGATTTCAATCCATGAAGTACCCAGAGAAGAGTTTTGTAATTGTAACTTCAAATTTGACAACATTTATTTTAAGTGTTTATATACTCCTAAATAATTGTGAAAACATATATTCAAGTGGATATGGATTTTGAGGTCATGGGATAACATGTAATTTTATCATATATATATGTGATAAAGGTAATTTATTTTCACCTAAATATCTTAGAGATAGAAATGCCAGTTGGAAGATAAGCACTTGTCTCTTCACTGAAATAAATTTAGGTTTTGAGACCCATCAATACAACTTATGTCATGGATTGGTATTGAAGGTTATATCTACATGATCTAGGGTCAAAATATAGGTATTTTACATGTATATTAGGGTTATTTATATTCCTAAAAGTGATTTATGGTTTCATTTTTATGCATTCCTGAAGTCAAGCTTAAAAAATACATTTTTTTTTAAATTTTGGAAAGGGTGTTCTTGATGTTGAAATAGGTGGTGTGTCTCTCAACCAAGCATGATTGGAGGAAAAAAAATTGGTCCTAGATGTTATCCTCCACAAAAAACATGTTTTTATTTATAATTTTTATCCGTGAAGCATTGGATATTGATTTATCTAACTACAACTTCAACAATGTTGAAAATGACAAGATGTCCTATGAGGCAAAGACAAACATGATTGTCACAAGTGACCATGAATATAGTAAGTATGCACATATAAATTAAATGAATTACTTCATCAGGGTCTTGGCCACACCATATAATGGTTACATTAATCTAGGTTAATAAACATATATTTTAAAATAACTTCTTTTGAGTAAGAGGGTCATCTCTATTTTCCTAATGAGCCTCCACTATTGGATCAATGCTACGTTATCTTGTTAATTTTTAAAGGTATAACATCATGTTATGAATATTTATTATTTTTATATTTTTTCATTGTTGCATCATATTTTCCTTCCACATCATTTATTGGTCTTTTTTGACTTTGGAAGTTCACTAGCATGCTTGGGTGTTTTGATTTTTATTAATCTTTCCTATCCCTATACAAGCTAGATTACCTGTAAAAAATAGAATAATACTTACAACTCCAACATTTCACTTAAGGCTAAGTAATTAAGCTCACACTCAATATGAAACATTATAATATTGATAACCCCATAAATGTGAATAATTATGAATATAACATGCATCCACAAATATAACACATTTCTACCCTAGAATATACTAAATAAAAAAAAACAATATATAATAATTAGACATATAAAAGTGCACTCCAAATATAAAATAGTTACATTAAAGTAATTATATTAATAATTAAATATATAAAACATATAAAATAGTTAAAAATAACTCCCGTGGTTGAATACATTCACTAAAACCTAGCTTGATCTTCAATTTGCTCCTAACATGTAAAATGTGCATACTTTTTGACTTTCAAAATGTGAGACTTATTAGGATCCATTAAACATGTGATTTATATGTATGTTTCAAATGAGAGGATAATGGGAATATTTAAATTTTTATAATATCCCATTGAGACCTACCATCTATTGTTGACTCAACCTCCATATGTTTAGTTTTCCAAATGTTCTCATATTACATCAAATATTCTTTTATCCATGGTTGATACCTTACCATATGTGAAATAATTATTATATGGATATATATTTATTATGATGAATTATGTGTTTCATTTTATCTTATTAATGCATCTCAAAAATTATGCTTTCTCTAAGCTGCATGCGTAAAACTAAATTTGTGCATCATCCATTCCAATACTTTGAAGAATTGCCTAGTATAAATCTATGTGTCTCACATAAATATCCTTCTACTTAACCATTAATATGGTTTATTTATGTGTAAAAACATTATGGTGAACATTAACCCATACTTGCATATTTATTATCCTCAAATAGTTATTTTTGACTCCTCTAGGGTTGTGCTTTTGAAGATATCGTAAATCATTTCCTTAACCTTATTTTCAAACTCATCCCACATGATCATAATATAGCCAATAATACTATGGATGTTTTCTCCAATCCATAGATTTTTCATCTCATCTCCTTTCTCCCCATGGGATTACAAAAAAATTCACACTTTTTTCTCCCTTGCGGCTATTTGAATACATTGTTCTAATATTCAGATAAGGAAGTTGACATGAAATTAGTAGCCTCTATTAGAGTTAAAAATATGAAAAATGTAGTGCATGATAATAAACCTTAAAATGCAAAAATTTTGGTAATATTGAATCCAAATTAAATATTTATATCTTACACAAAGGATTAGAACTTTGAACTTGAAATGTAACCAAGTGAAGATGAGCATGGAGATTTATCAAATGGTGAATAAATATGTTTCTCATGTGAGGGAGAAACATGAAATGGTGAAGATGAGTCGTGTGGTGAGGGAGAATTACAAAAGAGCTATAACCACCAAAATATTCTAAGGATTCAAGATAAATGTCAATTATAATCTTGCACTACTTCAAAGGACCAAACAAGAGTCTATACACAAGAATTTCAAAGCATATCCAAAGAGAAAACAACCCAAAGGATGAGGTATAACATAACCACAAAATAAAACATGCACAAGTAAAATGTATAAGGGTATTCAAATAAATTATGAAAAATATGAGTATTTCATTGTTTTTTTCAATCAAGTACTTTATAGCGTAAGTGCACAAAGTTTGGGGACAAAAAAGTGCCTACTTATGGACATGATTTTTCTAAAATTTCAGAAATATAAAATTTTGTAGCTAATTTGAGATATCTACACTCCAGATTTGAATATGGTGTAACAACATTAAATGTAGCATTTCTAGTATACTTTCCAAAACACTGTTTTTAAAAAAAATGGTAAATTGTAACTAGGTCAAATATCTAAAATTTGAATAGTAATTCATATTTTTTAAGAATATAAAGTAGATAGATGGTCGTGAATTACACCATTTTTTTCATAGCATTTAATATTGTTTTAAACCCTTTGGTGAACATTTAGATAAGATATTCTAGTTTTTTACCTATATTATTTTATATTTTTGTAATGAGTACTTTTTTTTATGAATTTAATAAGTAAATAGATCCTAAAAAATGACAAAAAATGGATATCCACCCATGTGGTGCACCTAACTACCTAAAAAAATGAAACTTACTTTTTTAATGTGTGTAGAATTAGGCCTAGTTTATCATCGTATAACTTGTTTTGCACTTGGATTAATGAAAAATAAATTACATTAACATGTATACACATGCATGCTTGTAACATTGGTGGCCTAAGAAAGGTGTAGTTAGAAATCAACATAGTTTGTAACCTTAAATTAGTCAAAAATTTATAAAAATAATATTTTTTTTAAAAGAGGAGAGTGTGCTCATCATGATGGTTTTTTATATAATTTTAACATTGAAATTTGAAGTGTATTTGGTGATCAAATCTTAATTTTGTTATTTTTATTCAAAACACTCAAACTCAATCATAGATTGAAAAGTCTAAGCCATTCCCGAGCTAAAGTTTTGGTGTTTAATTTCAAATTTGAATAGAATGATCACATTAATAATGCAATCACATCATGAGCATTATATTATCAATAACATTAATAATGCAATTGTGAGATATATTCCTAACACCTAAAAATGTAAATTTGCTCCCAATTTTAAATTATATATATGTTTTTATATGTTCTTGAGCTTCCTAATAGTGGTGCTCTTTCATGTGATAGGTAAAGATGCATAACCTTGGATAGTGAATTAAATTTTTTTGGTATCATATTAGACTTAAAAACTTTTATTAGCATTTTAATATGTTGACTTGATTATTTATAACTATATTTTTAAGGTTTAAGCCATTATACAATTTACAATATAAGTAATTTTATCACGAGATATCATAAAATGCATTTTTTAAACATATGGGTAAATTTAACATATGGATTACCAATCTAGTTATGCATCTGAAGTAAATTAGTGATATTTCAAGACCGTTCAACCTAATTACATTCCTATAAAATGTTATCTGTGGGTTGATCGAATCTAATTTCATCAACTCGATTGAAGTAAAGAAACATTATTTATTTATGAAAGTTTTAAAATAAATAATGTGGTTTTGAGGTCAATAATCTTGAATGTCACCAGCTAATGAATTCAAATGTCAATTAGTTTAGTTATGGAGATAATTAGGGTCAAAATGAGCCACATGAAATTATTTTAAATCATATATCATGTGATTTCAAGTGAAATTAACCCTAATTTCATGTCATATATAATTAACCAAAGAGCCCAAAATCACATTCTTTACTCACATATCTACGTTCAAGAAGCTCAAATTTGCCCCAATCTTTTTCACCATTGTACCTTATATACCATAAAACCAATACCCTAAGACCTAATACCCTAAAATTGATAATACCTAAACTCTAAACCATAAATATAAATTATTTAAAAATTAAACCAATCATTTTGTCCCAAATGAACATCATTTAGACTAATAATTAAGTTCACATGGCTTAGTTTTGCCTAAATCACATGACTGATTGCCCGATTTGACTAATTGACTAAATTTTCATGATGACATTCAGTTTATTGACAACCCAAAAACACATTCTATAGTCATAAATAAGTGTAATTGATTAAAATTATCCTCAATTATCTTTGTGATTGGACGTTATCTACCCTAAACCTTATAGGTCTTAAACCCCAATATATATATCATAAACCCTATATTTTAAACCATAAACCAATTAGTTTAACACTAACTAACAACTTTTTTTTAGATAATTATGTATATACATTAATCAATTTGGCCCTAAATCGCTTTACTCATAATCTCAATTGACTAATTAGCTCAATATGTGATGTCGTGTAGGATAATTGAGCCTAAAAATATAGTAGACCTTATGTACACCCTAAAACTTATACAAATTAAACCTTATGCCTTAAACCATAAGACCTAAACACTATGCCCTAAATTTTAAACAATAAACTTTCACTATTTATGAATCAATTTATCCCCAATTAACATCATTTATAGTAAGAATTAGGTTCACATGGCATATAGAGATTAGAACTTTTATACACCCTTACACCTGAACCCTATGCCCTAATCCCTGAACCCAAAAAAAAATAATTGAAAAGCCCTATGCCCCAATTCCCTAATACCTAATCCATAAACACTATGTAATAATTCCCTAAAACCTAATTAGGGTAAAAAAAGAGCTACATTAACCTATTTTAAATTATATATGATGTGATTTGAAATGAAATTAAACCTAATTTTATGTCATATATAACTAACCAGAGAGTGGATTGATTTAAGTGAGGATGCATTTGAGGCCACTTTGAACCCCTTAGAGAGAAAGATATAATTTGGGGCAAAATTAATTTTTATTTTTTCATGAATTGATCCAGTTAGTCAATTTAAGCAATTACAAGCATGATTTGGTCAAAAATGAGCTCCTAACCAAATTTATTATGTAATCAATTGTATAGTGTATGAAAAATATATGGCTTAATTGATCTTACTTTTATCACAAATGCAAACATGAAGGTAATTATCATAAATAAGTTTAAGTAGCTTAAAATTTCATTAATTACCTTATCAATTGTACCCTATATCCTATACTTTAAACACTAAACCTTATACTATTTACCTTAAACCATAATCCATAACCCTAAACCCTTTAACTTGTAGACCCTAAACACTAAACCAATTAGTTTATCCCTAATTAACATCCTTTATAGTAACAATTAGGTCCATAGGGATCAACTTGGTCAAAATCACATCACTCATTACTGCAATTGACTTAATTGGCTCAATTTGTGATGATGTGGATTGAGCCCAAATTCATATTCTTTACTAATAGATCTAGGTTCAAGGAGCTCAAACTTAACCCAATTGCATTCACAATTGTACCTTATATATCATAAAAATTATAACCTAAGCACTAATACCTAATGTTCCTAATCCCTAAACTCTAAACCATAAATATAAAATATTTAAACCATGAACCAATCATTTTATCCCAAATTAACATCATTTAGAATAAGAATTAAGTTCATAGGGCACAATTTAACCTAAATCACTTGACTGATTACCCAATTTGACTAATTCACTTGATATGCACAATGACTTGGGGTATAATGACAACCCAAAAACACATTATATAGTCATAAATAGGTCCAAGTGATTCAAAATTTCCTCAGTTATCTTTGTGATTAGATCTTATATACCACAAACCTTAAAATTTATAGGTCTTGAACCCCAAGCCCTAAACCATAAACCTTATAGCCGATTTTTAAATCTTAAACCAATAATTTTAGAACTAATTAACATCATTTAAAGTAATAATTATGTATTTACATTTATTAATTAGTCCCAAATTGCATTACTCATTATTTTATTTGACTAACTGGCTTAATCTGTGATGATTTGGGGATGAATTGAGCCCAAAAACATAGTGGACCCTATGTACACCCTGAACCATATATAAATAAAACCCTAATCCCTAAAACATAAACCCTAAACACTATCCCCTAAATTGTAAAACATAAGTTCCTTATTTATAAATCAATTTAGGCCCCATTAACATACATTATAGTAAGAATTAGGTTCACATGGCATAGAGCAATTAGACCTTGTATATACCCTTAAACCTAAACCCTATGACCTAAGCCATAAACCCTATGAAATAATGTCACCACATCATTATTTTTAAATAAAGTAATCATGTGATGGCTTGGTAATTACTGATACATAATTTAAATAACAATCACATTATGGGAAATGTCCAAAGAATTATCCCCAAGCTTCATACGCATACCCTATAATAGAAATTCCATATGTCGATAAATTCAATGAATTTATAAAACTTGAAAATCAAGTCCTAAATGATATTGAACCAATGTAACAAGGGTATCCACATTATAATTGTGATAAATGGTACATCCCAATCATGAGAGGTACATTATAGTAATATATGATTCTATCTCTAAAAAAAAATTATACTCTTTTCTTGCATATAGTTTTAACTGCAAGACAAATTTAAATATTGTAATTTATTATTAATAATTTACGTGAAGTAGATATTAAATATTATCATATCTAAATATCTCCATACAACCATGAAATTTAATTTTAAAATAATAATGTGAGCCAAATTGTATGGGAACATAAAGGATCACAAA
Organism: Torreya grandis; assembly: GCA_037957365.1. Classification (NCBI taxonomy): domain Eukaryota; kingdom Viridiplantae; phylum Streptophyta; class Pinopsida; order Cupressales; family Taxaceae; genus Torreya; species Torreya grandis. The sequence continues at coordinate 3,166,126 of JARHVA010001003.1, read as the reverse complement.
ATAAGAACATAATAGAATATTGAATGAATGATATATAGGTATATAATGCCAATAATTCATACATTTCCATATAGGCATACAAAAAACTACATCATCTAACAACATAATATAATATCTAGTCAATGCATTATATGCATACAATTTCAAAAACACATACATTTCCATTTAGAAATACAAACAATTACATCATATAAGACATCCTACTCATAAAATAATCTCTCTCTCTCTCTCTCTCTCTCTCTCTCTCTCTCTCTCTCTCTCTCTCTCTCTCTCTCTCTCTCTCTCTCTCTCTCTCTCTCTCTCTCTCTCTCTCTCTCTCTCTCTCTCTCTCTCTCTCCTCTCTCTCTCTCCATTGTCCTCAAATAAAAATCTCGCTAAGATGTCGTAATCATAGATGGAAATCCCTCAAATGCTTGGGATCATCAAAATTTTGACTATAAGTTCTTCTATGCTCATATATTTCCTATACATGAACCTATTCAAACAAAAATATTATTAGAAAATTTACATACTATACATGCAACGAAGTTTAGATATTAATTTTAAAATAAAATACAAAAATAATTTAAATATGCACTTACTATAATCTCATGGTTATGCTCAATCTTTGCCTGATCCTTAATAGGGTCACTGATAGGTTGAAGTGAAATTGTAGGTGTGTGAAATGGGGAAGAAACACTATAAGTTCCCCTACTAATCACCTAAATGTCAATACTATCAGATATCATATACAAACCCTGCATATATAAAAAAATCACATAAGTTATATTTGTCCAAGTATGTAGTAAAATTATTAAAACAAATATATTTTACAATTCAATACTACAAGTTAACATGTACCTTGGTGAGTTCATACATAGATGAGATTGTAACAATAATACCTTGTTTCTATCTCTACTCATAGAGATAGAGGAGTGTCTACTATTGTCACGAGGCAAACAAACAACCTCACTTATTTTTCTAGAGGAATTAAGCATATATTAACTCAAGATTTTACCTCAAGAGCATATATATAAATAAGAATATGTACATAGAATATAATATTAACTAAAAATATTACCTTTAAATATGTAAATGGTAACTTAAATTTAGTATGACATTTATATAAAATATACCTACATGTTTATAGTGATCGATATGTATGTGCCAAAAACTCATCTCTCATGAGTATATCATCTAATCCCTCAAAAGCACCACCATCATCCATTCAAAGGTCTAATGCATATAACACCAAAACATCTACAATGGTGAGTTTGGGTACACAAACTAGGTGGAGTATCTTCAACATTGATCTTACGAAGCTTACTCATATGTTGAATGAGTGTAGCTATAAGTACACTAAGTGCATGCAAGGTGTCAATCTCCATGACCTCTTTCACTACATAAGGGGTCTCAAGATGAAGTGGCTTTTGGGCATGAATTATTTTAAGTCTGCTAGGTGTATGACATGCATCTGGTCAATCTTGTGCAGAGCCTTTCCCTCGGCCTTGAAACTCATAATAGTAAAAATATTTAGAAATATCATCGATGAAAAATTAATAGTAGAGTTTCCTCAAAAAATAAAATGAAAAATCATGGTTGTTACATGATAGGTAATCAAACACCATCCACCATCAGTCCTAAAATCTATTTCGGATCAAATTATGTTGGCATTGGTGGTTATGAAAACATTAAGTGGTTACTATAAAAGGCGTATTGGTTTATGGGTCGATAAATAAGGTACACATTTATTATTTTGATATGAATTTGTCATTTATATTATAGCTGATAATTTGTCAATACAATAAGCCCTACATTTATCCCTATATGATGCACATCCATCAATTCAACTTGTTATCGAGTCAACTTGAAATAATATTGCCTCTAAGGTATTAGCCAAATAGGTTTAATCGGTGTTGGTCAATGTGGGGTCCCTCATTCTTCTAATTATTTTTTTGGTTTTTATTTTTCTACTATGTGTGCGACTAAATTATCTTGACTGCCTAAGGGATCTTGTGGAACTATAATAGGGTTAGAAGCATTAGGGAGAGGGTTAAGAGGGTTAGGCATAGGGTTAAGAGGATTAAACAAAAGGTTAGGATGATAGTTAGGAGGTCAGTCAACATGTTGATCTCTTATAGTCGAATGGGTTGTTAAAAAAGTATTTATCAAGTAAACAATGAAAATAAAAAAATTGTCAAAATCTACTATTAATATGTTTAGTTTTTGATTGTTTACCTCCCCTCCATGATGACATTTTTTATTTGGTGAAGGATTGAGTGATTGAGGTGCATTTTTATTCTCCTCCAACCAAAACATGATCATGGTTAGGAAACAAAAGTGTTAACCAAGTAGAAAAGTTAGAATAAAATTCTAGGTCCCCATGGATAGGCCTTTTTATGTTTTCTAAGTGTAACATGTACATGTTTTTCGCACTAGGAATAGTGTCAATAACATGTACATGATATTGACACTATTCTTAGTGTGCATAACATGTACACATCATTCTTTTATAATGTGTACACATTATGGATCAAATTTTACAATTCTAAATTCAAATAACATGTATGCATTATGACCATAATATATACACATTATGGTCATAACATATATGAACTAGGAGAAATGTCCAAAAAAATTATCCCCCAAATCTATGCATATATCCTTTAATATAGTTGAGGTCATCAAATAACTCAATATTACCAAGTTTTCAGGTTGAACTTTATAACACAATTTATCCTCACTAGTTTGACAGTGTGGCTAACTTGGTTCACACACACTCACCAGACAATAAGAATTATTGGGCTACACAGTTGAGCTAATCTTAGCTACTAGGTGGACAGCTCACTTTTACTCCAAGGTTGGAGATACGTGCCTTCCAATCTATCTCTATCTCCATCTCTATCTCTTTCGATATATGCACTTTCAAAATTTATCTATATTTATTTTAAAATCTATTTCAGATCCTTAAAATTATACATCTTTTTCACATCCACTTACCAATAGACAAGGTAGTTACATTGACACAAAGGTGTACTCTTAAACCTTGCTCTTTAAATTTCAATCTATTTCAAGTAATTTCTATCCTAGATCATATGCACTGATTATATATTGTAAAATGTTCTTGGTTTTAGGTTAGTCACTGGTAAATCACTCAAGTCGAGTACATGTAAAGACAAGGTGTGTTATACACACTTAGATATACATTACTCTCTTTTAATCTAGTAATTTCTTTACTAGATTAAAGGGTGAATATATATATATATATATATATATATATATATATATATATATATATATATATATATATATATATATATATATATATATATATATATATGATGTTTATAGATTATATAGAACCTTAGTCTTTTATAATTATTAAACTCAAACCTTACTTATTTCTCTTAATATTGGAGGTATTTAAATTTCATAAGTCTCATATATGCTCTATCTTATGCCACTTGGCCAATATATGTTTCTTTGTAAATTCTTATGTTAATGACCCAGGCCTTTTATTTTTATTTGAATGTTTAAAATATATTTATCTTCCATCTCCATGAGTTATGAACATGTACGTATTTATCTACCTTCTAGACACTAATGTCTAGGATAGGCACTAGCATTGACATTAGTGTCTTGACTTGAAACAAGTGTCTAGTTCCCTAAGGCCATCTATTTTACAAATTAAACATATCCTAATGGTTGGCCATAGTTTTTTAATTCAAGTTACTTATCCAAATAGATAGATATAAATATAAGATCAACCCTCATTCAATTCCTCACTGGGGAAACACATAGAAAAGATAAAGAGAGACCAAGGCAAATCATCAAAATAACTCTATCAAGCATTAAATTGATTAAAATATTTTCTATTTCGATACCAATTAAAGGTAGAACATATATACATGTCTAAAGTAATAAAGAAACTTCTAAAGAGCCCAATTTTTTTAGTTACAAGCTAGGTCACTATTGTAATCAATTTCTACATATTGTATGATTCACACTCAAGCCAACACATAGGTGAGAACTATATTAGTCTTAGATCCTCTTCAGAGTATTAGCTATGTAGGTAGTACTCATTGACATAGAGGTCTTTGGGATCATCTTGACACTATGTACCCACTAACCTATTTTTCTCAACATCACAATAAAGATGAAGAAGTAGGGGTTTGACATTTCATAAAGATTGACATTCTGTGACACATATTTAAATGGACCAGAGTGAAGATGAATCCAAATACAGAAGAATCTATGTAGTCACATCATTTTTCATTAAGTATTTTGTATACGACACTTATATTGAACCCATAGAGTAATGTCAACACAAGTGTTTCAAGATGATGTTAGTGTCTAAAATTCTAGAATTGTTAGATCTAGAATTTGACTACTATTCTAGAATCATCTTCAAGCTTGCTTTCTACCTTTTCTAAATCTAACACTGTGTTAACATTAGAATTAAATTAGTATATTATTTCTTTGTCATTTTTATGAATAAGTTAGTTGTACTTTTTATATCCAACCTATGCTCAACATAATAAATTCAATATATGCTTATATCTAAATTTATAATTTAATTGGTTTATTGTATATTTGATTATCAAACTTGTGTATTATCCTTTCTATATTTTTAACCCTATTACTCTAGTAAGGTAAGATATCCTCTTATCCTAATCTAGAGTTAAACAATAACAACATAAAATTAACTGTTTTGAATCCTTAGAAAAACTATCAATTTTTAGTAATTTGTTTTTCTTTGGTAGAATATAAATTTCAAAAAGGTATTAAGCAAGGGTGGAAGCTTTTTCATTAAAAATCCTGTTATGAAATCTTATGTTAGTGCTTGATTTTTGAGTTGTAATATGATTAATTACATTAGTAATTATTCCGTAGTGGTTATATGTTAGAATATAGTTTGTTAATATTCTAACTATTATAGGTTATTTATATGAGGTTGGTGTTAATAAACCAGCTCATGTATTTGGGTTGAGTTATTTGTAACTGCCCTATATGTTAGGAGAGGAGTCTCCTATATATTTGTAATATGTTTGTATTCAGATTAAATAAGAAATCTGAGAGTAGTATATTATTTGTATTGAAATAATTTGTTTGTGTTTCTTCGGTTTCTCTGTGCATGATTTAATCTTGTGCTTGGCTCTTTAAATTTCTAACAGTGGTATCAGAGTAGTGATACCAACAGCTTCTGATGGAAATCTAAATTTTTTTGTAAGGGCAGACATATTTTTATTTATCACCTGTAGATGGTAATTGAATAGTAATAATGATTTTCATTGGCGATTCAAGAGTACATTAAAACGTAGAATTCATTCTTGATGAATTAATAGACAACAGTGACTGAATGTCACAAAAGGCATATTAAAAATCACATCACCATATGTAACTGCATACGTTAAATGACATTGACAACAATAATGCATTTGTAGTTATTAATAATGCATGCTATCTTCAGAAATAAACCACACTGTCACATACCAGATCGGTTCGTGTCTGTGTGCAGTCTTTATGCATCATACAGATCGTGATAATCTATTGGATGCTTATACTTGTAAATTGCCATTGAACGTTTTTGCTGATTACGTGTTTGGATTGTATAGCGTATGGTCTTTGTGGAGTCGTGTGGATCCGTCCCAGTAATTGATATTTTGCTGCAGTCTTAACTCGTTCAACATTATCTATCCTTTCTTCAAAAACCAATCACCGCCACTATCATCACCATCCCTACACACCATGTTTTGCATGCAAGATGAGTTTTCTTCAGCCGCTTCACTATGTTATCTCAACATGTGGCTTTCACATCTCCTTTAACAAACACTCTTACCATAGCTGCATCCAGATCGGTACTCAAATTTGATCGAGGTCCTGTAATTGAGTCTTTTGTTGTTAAAGAGTTCGGTTTAGTCTTTTGCATTAGTTGTTAATGAGTTTTTATAATCTGTTGTAGTTTTATTAAAATTTTAGCGGTCATTTGGTCTTTTAGTTTGTTCAATATCAATTTTAAAAATCAAAGTTCATAATAGTGGTTTCATGGTAAAGTCAAGTCGTTTTTTGGTGTTACGTTGATGATAAAATATCATGCAATTATTATTATTTGTTCAAAAATTGAAAAGTCATTTTAAGATTGTCATTTATAAAGCCAAAGGTCTTGTTTTGTACTTTTCCTATAAGCAGAGAAAATCTAAAAAGTGTCATTTTGACCAAGTCCGTCATTAATGCCAAAAATAGAGTCTTGCTTTTATAGTCTTGTATGTCATATCAAAGTCTTTTTAATTGAGTTTTTTAAAGTTTTTCCTTGTCTTAGCCAAAATGCATTATTTAGATCTAGTCTAAGAGTTTTCTAATGTCATCAAGAGTTATTGGGTTCATATATGTATATTGTTTATCAAAAATCGAGTTATTATTATCAAAAAGTTTAGAGTTAACTTTTAAATGTGTTGAGAGTATCAATTTTTTATATTGTTTTGAGTCAAAAGTATAAATTATAAAAATAAAAAAATTGTCTTACAGATTTAGTTTTTATTGTATGTGATGTCAATGACCTCTCATCAGTTATAAATGATGGAGTTGCATCAATGATTTGGTGACTTATATGCATTTGAATAAGAATATAAGGAGATACATGTTCACTTGTGTGGTATGATGTTATTTTTTCAGTTGTGTGTTTTAATTTCAGATTTCAGTGTGGTGTGAATAGATAGAAACTTCCAATGTCTATGTGTAAAGCACAATGTTTTATTTTCCTATGTAATGTCCTAAAGTGAAACGTGATGAGTGCTAATGAATGTACTTGGCACATGATGATGTGGTTGTTAGTAAACCACTCAAAAACCATCATCATTTGTGGTTGTGGTAAACCACTGAAAAACCACCACTCTCAGTTTCTAGGTCATTGTATGAAAACTATTCTATCTTGGTTTGTGATCAACCAATAAAAAATCACCTAATCACAAAAGCAAGTGCAGTACAGGTTGGATGTTTTCCCCATCTTCAAACTAACGGGGTAATGTTAGGAAATCTTATGTTACTATTTGATTTGTGAATTGTAATATGAATAATTACATTAGTAATTATTCACCAATGGTTATATGCTAGAATATAGTTTGTTAATATTCTATCTATTATAGGTTATTTATATGAGGTTGGTGTTGATAAACCAACTCACGTATTTGGGTTGAGTTTGTTGTAACTCGTCTATATTTTAGGATAGGAGTCTTTCATATATTTGTAATATGTTTGTATTTAGAGTAAATAAGAAATTTGAGAGAAATATATTATTTGTATTGAAATAATTTATCTGTGTTTCTTCTACTTCCTTGCGCATCATTTAATCTTATGTTTAGCTCTTTGAATTCTGAAAAAATCCAAATTATCTATCTTCAAAACAAATTTTATTTTATTAAAATATTTTAATATCATAGAAATCTGAATCCCATGCAACACATGTTAGGAAAAAATCAGTATGACAATCTTTTTAAAAAAAATAGTTAAGAAAAAATAAAAATTGTATTGATTTCATTTGATAATTTATTAAATTAGTTTATTATTCATTAATATATAATATTGAATTGTCAAAATAATTAATTGAATGGCTAAAATTGGAAGGCATATGGATCGAGAAAAATATATAGTATTATTTTACCTAAGAAAGAGTAATGCAATTGAGTGTCCCTTAAGCAGAAAAGGTGAATACAAACCTTCAACTTTTCTCTAATGTATCACCATTCCAAAATGAATCTGCTTATGAGGAAAACTCTTTTCTGTAAATATTGGGTAGTTAAAAACAATAAAAATATGGTTTTCATCTCATAAGGTATCCTCAACAACATTTTGCTTCATGTCTTGATATTAATGAAAATTTTGATCTTATACTAAAAATGTTTTATAATGTCTTATTTAAACAGCACATAAATTTAAATAATATGGGATTGAGCATATACATAAGATTTTAATGAAATCATATGTATAATTAAATTATTTAATGAAATCATATATATAATTAAATTATTTCACATAATTATTTTAAATATTTTTAGTGATTATTATTTTTAATTAGTTATTAAATAAAAAATTAATAAATAAATGATAGAGATGTATGGAATAACCTCCATTTAATGTTTAATATTTGATTCCTAAATACATATTTTTTCAATAATATAAATTTGATATTTTATTATAAATATTATATTATTTTATCATATAATTTTGTTTAAATAATAATATTAGATTATTAATTAAAAATAAAAATTTAACTGAATGCAAATTAATTTTTTTTTAATAAAAAATTCATTTTATCTAATTATTAAGTATCTTAATAGTTTTTGTTTTTTAATCTTTCTTTCATACAAGAATTTATAAGTCGTTCGAATTCTGGGAAACGGTTATTCTCATGGTATCAATGGCACTTAAAAGGGATATTAAAATAATAAACTTGTTGCTTCCCTATGTGAGCCCATGTCTTACTATTTTTTCAGAGTCATGAATTTCAACATTTATAAAGAAGGCTGCTGACCTAACATATTTTCAGTTCTTCATATAAACGGATGATCCTTTTCAACGTCTATATGAATTGATGCTCACTCAACATTTCCATGTTATGAATTGATGCTCACTTAACATGTTTCCACGATTTCAAATGCTCTCATGAACGGATTGTCATTACAATGGTCCAATAGCAGAGATTTGAGCCTATACCATGTGGGTATATATAAAAAACGTTTATTTAGTAAGATTGAGTGATGGAGCCCATGCTCCAGCATGTAATCTTTTGTTTCTAAATAAATAACTCCCACTTTACATAACCTTTTCTTTGTCGACAGTTCGAGACAACAGAAATATGATGAAAAAAAATAAAGTTCAGAATTCATGTATTTTAATTCTTTTTAATAAATCCTTTTACCTTTTTTTTGAAAAGAAATAGAAATTACCTTCTAAATTAAATGGTTGATATTTCATTTTATTCTCTAACCTCCTTTCACCTATAGATCTAGAGTTGATGTGAGGGAAATGTGCACCCAAAAGCACCTTACACAGGGCATATGTGTTCCAATATTCAATATATTTATTAAATATTCATCTTTGAATTTTTCTAAGATAGGACCTGAGAAAGTACGAGTTTAAAATATTTTGAAAAACATTATCTACAACTTCAGATTCTATATTTTAATTTATCGTCTAACTTTGTAAATAAGATATTGAATCATATTAACCATAGATGCAAGCTTAGTTAACATTCTTCGCAAATGATTAAAAAATGTCCCATCTAAATATGAAGACAACATAAATTTCATAAAGAAATAGTAAGATCTCCTTGAACAACACTAATGTTGGTAAAAACATTACCCATCGAAATTCCTCTTAGAACAATTATTGAATTGATCTAAAGGTTCAATATTAATAGAAACTGTGTTTATTATCTTACATATAACCATATATGGCATTATGGGAAGATAACTCCATGCCATATTAAAAATTGAAAATGTAGTATTAATATAATTATAAAAAAGAGAAAATAAAAACTAAAGGATGTATGAAATCTAATATATTTTTTTAATATTTTAATTTTTTTAACAAAATTATATCACAATTAAATATTTTATATTTTTACAGTTTATAATATGAAAGCATGTTTTTTAAAAATAAAATAAAATAAATTTTTTAATCAATAAATATTTTACAATATAAAAATATATTTAAAAAAAATATATGATATAATTTTTAATTAATAAACTTTTAATAATTTATTATTATATATTTAAAGAGCAAACAAAGTTTGTTTATATAAATAAATATTTATTAAGTTACAATAAAAGTATGAAATGTGAGAGTGGCTAGTTATAATTATTATAATCAATTGTCCATATCAATGTAAATGTAAAATTACTTATCTTTAAACCATCATCTTTTTTTAAATTTAAAGTGTGATTATCTAGCTTAATACATTCTTTCAACTTGTGTTTGAAAAAATAAAATTTCATCACAGGCACCTGGATATTTGATATTTGTAGGCAAAATTTAATAGTATTAGTGTGTGTATGTGTATATATATATATATAGAGTAATTTAATACAATATATATTTTAGTTATATAATTAAAATATTATCTATTAAATATAAAAATAATATATATGTTTATATATTACATTTCAATATAAACATTTGGAGATAATTTTTTTGTTAAATATGGGCTCAAAAGTTGAGATTCTTGTCGAATCAGTTCCTCAACATAGCACAATAATTGGTGTTAATGATTGACTTAAGTGATCCAAGCCTTGGCATCATAGACTGAGGAACTTACTTTTCATTTTGGTGACTCAATGCTATCATAATTGCAAAGGGCTTGCATTCCTCATGGAAATTGACATGTGAGATGTTATTACCAATGTCAACACTCACCTTACTAAGTCTTTGTGATCATTTTATGGATTGAGAAGGAGGCAAGAGGCAAGAGGCAAGAAGAGAGACATAGCAAACATGGAAATTGCTTTGAGAAACACAGCTCCCTCGAACCATGCAAAGTATAACAAGGGCAAGGATACGATTCTCAACACAATGAAGGAAATGAACATGAGCATGATCCACAAATAATATTTGGACAATGTTGACCATTCCTTTTTAGGAATCGTAAATGATTTAAAGCTTAGGCATTTATTAAATTTTGGTAACCTATTGAAAAAGAGAACAAGGTTCACTTCCAAATAAGTATTGAATTTTTGTAAATAGGTATGGTGGATAGGGTGAAAGATGAGAAGCTTATGCATTGCATGGTTGTCAATCTTCTTCCCATGTAGTTACCAGTAATTTTGGGTAAAGGAACTTCAGTTGCCTCCATTGAGTCCATCATTCAAGCTATAGAAGACCTAATTCAATCCACCCCCAAGTTAGACACACTAAAAATTGTGTGACTCATTGGAAATAAATTAGTCCTATTCAGTGCCACCAACTGACTAGCAATTCACAACGATTTCAAGCAATTTAGTTATGCAAAAAATAGTAGTGTCAATTAGTTCTATATTCTATGAAAGACTTTAGCAATTAACAACATCACATAAAGTCAAAATTTAAATGTAATTTATGAGAGGCTAGGTATCTTGAGTGATAAAATTTAATCCAAGATTTTTATATCTCTAGGTGCCCTAATTAGTATGGAGGAAGTTCGTAATGAAGGCCCAAGTATGGTGGTCTCTAGTTCTGAGAATGCATAGTTTCTCCTCTATTATATTATGTTTTTGCTTTGTCTTTTACGTTTCATTCCCTATTCTCTATTGATAAGGACTACTAGCCTAGATTATTCTTCTGGTATCTCCCTAATTTATTTAGATTTTTTAAAATATTATAATAAACTAGCTTTTTGCCTTTTTTGACGTGTGTGTGTGTGTGTGTGTTCATGCATGTATATGTATATGTATATATATGTATGTATATGTATATATATGTATGTGTGTATATATGTATGTATGTATGTATGTATGTATATGTGTATGTATGTATGTATGTATGTATGTATGTATGTATGTATATGTATATATGTATATATATGTATGTATGTATATATGTATATATATTTATGTATGTGTATATATATAATATATATGTATGTATGTATATATGTATGTATGTGTGTGTGTGTGTGTGTGTACACACACACACATATGTACGTACGTACGTACATAAATACATACATACATACATACATAATTTTACCAAAAAATAAAATTACATTACTCGCCAAAAAAAATGCATAATGCGTAAAATAAGGATTTTCAAAGGACTTACTCAAATCTTTTTACGTAATGAAACACTCTCAAATGTATGCTTACCATGATAATATGTGGTTGAAAAAATATTTTAAATAAACTTTATTTTCATATTTATAACACTTTTTTCAATCACCTATTAGGAACTGAAATAATTTTTTGGTAGTTATAAGTTGCATTGATATATGTGATATGTTACTAAACTTGGTGCATATCTTTGGTTGATGTTCTTTGAGTCCAATATGTGAGAAAAATTATTGTTTGAGAAATTTGTGTTAAATATTTATTTCTATATATCTTATACCATATCACATTCATGATTTCAAAAATCTATATAAATAAATATTTGTAAAAAATTATGGATTGTGGAATCTATAAATTTCAAGCATTTAAATGTTTGAAACATTGAAATAATTGAGTTAAAGGTCCCACAAAATGAATGCTTAAGAGAATTAAATTAAATTATCTAGAAAGTGTGAAATTCAGTTTGAATGCAACCATTGTACTAAGAGAAAATAGTTAAAAATAATTATCTCTTAATGTTTAAAATATATGAGACATCCTTATACTCTAATTACGCAGGTGGCACTTAATGTGTCTAAAATAATTTTATTATTTAAATGGCACTTAACTATACTTCATATATGAGGTATACAGTTCTTATCCCTCTAATAATTTTACTTGTATCCTTTGTTCCAAGAACACAAGTTCTTCCCCATTAAGCTAACTATAATTTATGTATTGTAAATAAATGAAAATAATAGAAGATGACACATTAATAGACACTTATAACTAAAAATCTACCTTCAATATTACTATGATATGGTACTAATAAATATATTATAAAACTTAGTTGTATTACATTATTAATAAAAAAAAATATATCATAAATCTATTATAATATATTATATTCTTATTAATAATGTTATGATGTGTGTGTATGCGCGTGTGCGCATACGTGTGTGTGTGAGAGACTTTATCAAAATATAACCTCACATCCCTCTTGACATAATTATGTACAATCTCCATAAATTCTTTTTGAAAGGACTTTCTCAAATTATTTTACCTAATGAAATATTTGGACTTACGTTTATTATGACAATGTGGTTGAAAAAATACCTCAAAGAGATACATGCTTTCATATAAATGATAATTGTTTCAATTGTATATTAGATAGCTAAAATTGTTCCATGGATGTTAAAGATTTCATTGACATTTGTGACATATCACTTAACTTTGTAGATATATTTGAGTGAGCCTCTTTTAGTCCACCACCTGAAATATCCTATTGTTTCTTTTCACCATCACCAACTAATTCATATTGAACTATTTTACCACTTTTCCGTTCTCTATTTTTAACCTTTCCCACCACTTGATCATTGTTCAAAGTCACTATGGAAAAAAATTGTCTCCTCCCAATACATCTCATTATAAATTATGTGAAGAAATACTAAAATATAATTCATGTGTTTTAAATGAAACACAACTACTAATTTACTTTCTTTCATGTTACAAAATCTCCTTCACTAAAACTAAAAGTTACATCCCTCCCAATATATAACTCACACCTTTGAGAGAGATTTTTCATATGTTCTCGTTATCCGTTAATGGTAAAATATTATGTTTGGTGAACTACTAGTTTGGTAGGTGTAACATAAAATTGCTTAATCAAAGGTTGTACAAACCAATATGCACATAACATGGTCCTTAATTTTTTTTTAATTTGGTAAATTAAATCTCTTTAAAAATGTAAAGGATTAATTATTTAAAAATTTATATATAAATGATTACAATAAAAAAAATTGGCCTGCCATTATTTACGGCCTGATTCCCATTTTCAAAATTTACTGTCCGATTTCTGTGTGTTCAAAATAATAAAATTACTATTAAACACAACCACCTAGGAAAAAAAATCAAAGCATGAAAACACAAGTTAAAAAAACTATACAGAAACTTCAATATGGAAAGGTGAGGTGATAGAAACATATCGTCTTTTACAATTTTCCAAAAAACATTGTTTATTCACTCACCAAATTCTAATACGTTGGTTTGTCCATCAACCGTTGATTATTCTTCACTCAATACTGATATGTTAGGTTTATCCACCAACCGAAATCTAACTTTGTTAGCCTATAATTTTGTAAGAAAATCCAAACAACCGCTACCTCTGATGCCTTTGTGGCGTCCAGGAACAACATAATAAGTTTTCGATGGCTATCCTTGCAAATTACAGAGTAAATCCATATTAATTCATTTGAAATGGACTGCGATTTGAGTAAGAAACATCAACACAGAGGCCGGAACACAAAACGAAACTAAAGCCACAATCCCGACAGCAATGCTTGGTCTGGCGTTAAGAAGCAAGATCTGCAACCATACCAGAAATAGACATACATCTGAATGGTAGGTGGGATAGCATTTTTTCTCCCACTCCATCCAATGCTGCGGAGGAATATTATTCATTTCCTCCATTCTCAGCTGATGCATCCGTTTTCTCAAAACTAACATATCCTCGTCTACAATGCTTCGGCGTTCTGTAAACCATTTGAGCTTGAGGATACAAAATGCTTCAATTGAGAGTTATAACAATAGAAAATTGTATACATAAATGTGTACTCGTACCTGATTCATCAAACCTGGCAGCCCTTACAGCCAGCCTTCTGTCGCCCTTCTTAATGCGAGTACGTGCGCAAAACGTCTTTTGTAATTTGGATCCATAAGGCATCGGCCCCCAGCAGTATTTTGCAACTGTGAATTCCATGGCTGCAAATCTTGAATCTGATTTACGTCAAGTTTGATTTATGGAATGCCTTAAATAGGAGTGATTTGCGTAAGCGAACGATAGGCCCCCTGTGGAACACACATTATATCGGTGAAGGTTCGTCCAAATATTTGTCTTTTGCGTGAAGTGCAGTAAATAAAGATAAAGCAAATTTGCTTTATCTTTTTATGGTAGACGCGTGCACGTCTGTGTGACAGTAAACCTTTGAATACGTTCTCTCTGGAGGCAGAAAAAGAATGCGAAGTCATAGGGGCATCAAGGGGTTTAGTGGGGAACATAGATAAAAAGGTAACATACAAGATCAAACACAATCTAGGAATAAGGTCGGATCCAAGGGATTTGGATAATCCGTTCACTTTCCTTGAGCAACAAGATAGTGGTGAGAGGGTAATTTGTGAAGATTATCATAACAATCATCTCTTTTTGAAATTGTTGATAATAATGAGTTAAAGAGGTCATTGGAACATAACTTTATAAAAAATACATTTAGACAATCCCAAGTGGTAATAGTTATATATGATTATGTTAAGGAATGAAATATGGTTGATGAAATAAAAAATTTTAGTTGGAATGAAAGTGTAGAATTGAAAGCGGTTCCGACTTGCTTTAAATGTTTCTTAATATATTCAAATGTTTGTGTGGTATTTATCTACAATATAAAATCTTTATTTGATAGAATTTTAAACAACGATTTAATTTTATTGCAAAGAAATATCTTTCTCGAATGCAAGGGAATATGAAACAAGAATTACACGTGAAACAATTAGTAAATAAGGATAACCATAAGATTAAACCTTTATATAAACTAACTCTAATATAGACCATCCCCCCCTTCTATATATCTGGGAGGACACTAATTAGAGATCGATCCTTTTACCTATCACTTCAAATCTAGAATGTTTGAGTCCGTTGCACTGCCATTTGTCAATGGACTCTTAAACTTCAAATCCTCCTATTTCATCCTTATATTATTTTTCTACAAGAAACTAAACTCTCTTTTAAAGTTATGGATCGCATGACTAATGGAATTATAAAATTTTGGACGAGTTTCATCATAAATGCTAATGGATAACGAAGGTGTATTATTATTTTATGGAAACGCAATAAAAGAAGTTATTTTTGTTCACAAGGGATTCCCATTGGATTTCAGGCATTTGGCTCAATCAGAAAATTTGTAATCAATTTTGGAAGTTAAATATCTAAAGTCGTCTGCACTAAAAAAGACATGAATATTTATGGCTATATTTAAAAATATGCTAAGATGCTCTTAAATCAGATTATAGGGGTTTGAATGCCAATAAATTGTTGTTTGAAAAACATGAATATAATTTTCACTTAGATAAGTCTATTTTTTTGGGTAGCCAATCAATTTATTCAGTAGAATCACATAATTGATATACCTCTAAAAGAATGATCGTTTAATATGGAATAATGAAATAAAAGGACGTGAATTTATTGTTGAATTTCTTGATCGATTCCTCATCCCTCTTAGGTTAATACAACCATGTACTTAGCTAGAATAATACTATCTCTGATCATTGTTTGGATTAATTTTTCATTGAAATTGTATAAATCACTCTTAATCCAGTAGAGAGAAGCCTTATATTTGAAATGATCATCGACTACATAAAAAGACACAATATTGTTGAATGAAGGAAAAGTTACTCAAGAGTCTGAAATATATTCTAATAGATATCAACTGAGATATTTATAAGGACAATTGACAGAGTGGAGTACGGGATCCTTTGTTAAAAAAAACCATCAAAAATAAGAATTGGAAACCAGGTAGCAAAAGATGTGGATTATACAACTCATAGAGTTCATTCACTTGTTTGGAAATAATTACATAATTTATTGAAGAAATTACTAAGTACTGAACAAAAAGAGAACATAAGGAATTACTAATTATTGAACAAAAAGAGATTATTTTTAAGAAACATAAATCCCGAGCTAAATGACTTGAGGAGGAGGAAATAATATATCATTCTTAATCACAAGTTCTTTTTCAAATCTTAGATACCTGGATTTCTCCTATAACAACACCAAGAAAAATAAGTTATTTACTAAAATGAAAAATATTAAAAAATAAACTAATTATTAATATTCTAATTTTACTTGATCGAATAATAATAAGGGAAAGAAATTGACTTTAAGGTTATGAGATATTCTAAGAATAATATGATATGTAACTATCATTCTAATTAGGGGTAGTGAGATATATTGCGTGATTCAACCACGATTTATGTAGGAAAAGAGATATCATTCAAGGGTTTCTTCCTGAATGATTATTCTGCAGGACTTGCATTATTTCTCTCATTGCCAGATGTATACCTCAACATACGAGGAAATTTAGAAATAAGAAACAAAGGTAAGTCATATGTGATGATCTTATGTTTTATCTCATATGGTAAAATTAAGGATATTTACTCACACTCTCAATAATATTAGGATGAATACTATAACCTTGAAAGAATATGATGGTATAGTTAAGGCATTGATATTATATTAAGAGTACACAAGGCAACTCTTCTAGGGCGGGTAGTTTATAGATATAAATTGTATGAATTGTTTAAATTTTTAATGGTTGTTATCATCTTCGATCTTTTATATGGTTTGTAAGTAGGTAATGTTTTAATAAAAAGAAAAACATGGCCACAATTTAATGATTTCAATAATTACCAATAAATATATTTTAATGAGGGTAGAATTTTAAGATCATGAATTCCAACTTGGTCATTCTAGGAGGCATGATAAGCAAAAGCCAAGTGCATCTCAGAAGAGGCAATTATTTTTGGTCATATACTTAGAAACTATTATGGTTTGAGTTAATATTTTTAATTAATTATTTGAGAGATTTTATATAGTCTAAAGGGATTAAAAAACAAAATGAAAAAAACATGGGATAGATCTTGAATTGAATATATTCAATGTTGTCTTTGATATAAATAGAAAAAAAAATAAACATGAAATAAAATGTTGTTTGAGATCATGATATGAGTCAGGTTTTTAAGTGAAATCACTCTATTAGTGGTTTCATCCTTTTTCATAGTGCATATAAGATATAATTGGTCTATTCAAACCAACTCAAGGTTTTTGGATATAAAATATCATTGAAATTACAAAATTTGTGGTTTGATTATATGGTCATGTAATGCATTATTTAAAAAAATGGTGGAAACACATTTGAGTTAAAAAATCCTAAGGTCTTGATTTAAATATTCACGAAGTTCCTTTACATAGTATTTATTGAGTATTAGAATCCTCATGTTATATTTGTATTACTAGACCACATTAATTAACATAAGCCTAGGACCTAATATCCACAACCACAACCTAGGTATTATCACATGTATTTGTGACTTATTGAACATTCCTTAGACCCTTTCTATATATATATATATATATATATATATAAGGTCAATGTAGTTTCTCTTTTCAAAATAATTTTTTGAACTTCATTCAACCATGCTCAATAAACATTTAATAAGTGCCACATGTTCCTCAGCACTATTAATTTTGATTTATAATTAATATTTTAAATGATGTGTTATCATATGTATTATATAGTAGAAATAGATGTGATTTATTTGGATCCAACATAGTAGACCTATGTGAATATAAACTAAATTCAAAATAATAATAGGTATGTAGTAAACACAATGATGCCTTACCTTGAGGCCATGTAATATTTCAATGCGGAGGGAAAAACCAACTTGTGAACTAGTTATTCAACAAGGGCACCATTTTTAAAGAAGAGAAATTGGTGATGAGGAAGACATAAATTGAGATGAAAAAATTTAGTAAGAAGAAGAATAATAAGAGTAGCCACCATCGATGGAAGAGAGAATGGTTTACTCTTTAGAAGGAAAAAATGAAGGAATCAAGGTTGATTTTTTAAATGATGGAGGTAGTTTAAACTAGAGGATTTGATAGATTGGATGAATAGAATGAAAAAGTTCTTTGAGTGGAAGACTATGAGAGAAAATAAGGGGGTAAAGTTTACATGCATGAAATTAAAAGGTCATGCAAGGATTTGGTGGGATCACTTGCAGAAAGAGAGATAAAGAAAAGGTAAATAGAAATTTAATTCATGGAAAAATATGGGCAAGAAGCCAAGGGATAAATTTATTCTTATGGATTATGCACAAACCCTATACATAAGATTTTAAAATTTAAGGCAAAAAGATCATAGTATACAAGAGTATACATATGAATTTTATGAACTTCTCATATGATTGGAGCATGATGAAACAAAAGAGAAGATGGTTTGAAGGTATGTAAATAGTTCAAATTTTTTTATTAAAGATGAATTAAATATGCATAGAATACATAACATGAAGGAGGCTTATCAATTAGCTTTAAAGGAAAAAGAAAAAAATGGATATAATTTTAGAAGGACATCTACTGGTCCAAGAAGAGGTGGATCACCTCCAATAAGGAGATGAGGTGGGTTTAATACCACCATAAGTGGCTTTAATTCCAATAAGAGTGAATCGTCACATCGTGCAGAAAGGCAAGATGATAATAGGTAAGGGTTTCAATACCAATAAAGAGGAAGAGGATTTCAAAGAGGACAAGGATGGTTTCTAAATCAATACATATCTTATGTTTATTCTAGATGTGGAGAAGAAGAACATAGAGGGTTTGAGTTTACAAACTATTAAGATCAATAAAGGAGCCAAAAATATCACCTAAGAGTAAATCTATTTGAGGATGAAATAAAAGATCAAAATATTAATGTTGTACCAGCAGATGTTAGAGAGAATCTCATGATGAGAAGAACCATGATCACTCCAAGGAAGGAATAAGTGCAGAATAAATAGGGTTGTGATATATGATTATGATCAAATATTTTTGGAGCAAGATGTACTTTGAGTGGAAAGGTATACAATGTAATTATATATGGTGGTAGTTATGAAAAAATGGTTTATAAAGAAATGATTGACAAACAAAATTTGCAATGTGAAAAACATCCTAACCCTTATAAAATTTCATGATTTAAGAAAAGGAATGAGGTTACAATAGATAAAAGGTGCTTAATAAAGTTTTCTATAAGAACAACTTATAATGGTGAAATATGGTGTGATGTTATTTTGATAGATGCTTGTCATGTTTTAATAGGGAGGTCATGGCAATTTGACAGGAAAATAGTTCATGATGGAGTAAAGAACACATTCAATTTTTAGAAAGGTGGTATAATGGTAGTTTTGTTACCTATTAAAGAG
The DNA here is from genome assembly GCA_037957365.1 of Torreya grandis. NCBI lineage: Eukaryota > Viridiplantae > Streptophyta > Pinopsida > Cupressales > Taxaceae > Torreya > Torreya grandis. Next base: position 3,146,369 of record JARHVA010001003.1, on the reverse strand, counting down.
GAAGAAAATACAAAAAGTATGCTCTGTACTAAGGAATTTATCCAAGATATAAAGGTAGTAGGTTGTTGTTATTCATTAGTAGCAAGGAATGAAGAAACAAAATGGTGTCAATAACAATAGAAGTATCAAGAGTGTTGAAAGAATATGTAGATGTTATTCCTAATGAGTTACCAGATGGTTTACCACTAAAGATATATACAACATAACATTGATTTCATTCTAGGATCAACTCTACCCAATCAAGCATCTTATAGGATGAGTCTAATTAAACATACATAATTAAATTAATAGGTTACTGAATTACAAAGGAAGAAGGTGATAAGGGAGAGTATGAGTGTATGTTCAATACCAACTTTACTAAATCCAAAAAGATATGGAGGATGAAGAATGTGTGTGGATAGCTGAGAAATTATTAAAATTATAATAAAGTATAGGTTTCTTATATCTCATTTAAATGATATGATAAATTTGCTTGTAGGAGCAAAATATTTTACCAAGATTGATCTAAGGAGTGGTTATTATTAGATTCAAATTCGTGAAAGAGATGAATTGAAAACTACACTCAAGACTAGGGATGGCTTCTATGAGTGGATGGTGATTTCATTCAGATTATCTAATGCACCTAGAACATTTATGAGGGTGATGAATATAATGCTATGAGAATATATTGATAAGTTTTTGGTTGTTTATTTTGATGATATTTTGATATTCAGTAAGACTAAAGAAGAACACTTACAACATTTGACAATAGTAATATATTTGTTAAGAAAGGAGAAGTATTAAAATTTGAAGAAGTGCAGGTTTATACAAAACAATTTGGTATTTTTGGGATTTGTAGTTTTAGTAGATGGTTTGAAAATCAATGGAGAAAATATAAACACAGTTGTTTCATGGCCTATTCTAAAAATTATTATAGAACTAAGAATTTTCCATGGTTTAACAACGTTTTATAGAGAGTTTGTAAAAAAAATTAGTATTATTATGGCACCAATAACAAATTGCATGAGAGGGAAAGAATTTGTATAGATTAAAGTAGCCACATAAAGATTTGAATTTTTGAAGAAGAATATTATAGAAAGACCAATTTTAGCATTACCATATTTTAACAAAGTGTTTGAGGTTGATTGTGATGCCTCATTTGTGAGAATTGGTGTTGTATTGAGTCAAGAAGGAAATCCAATAACATATTTTAGTGAGAAATTAAATGAGATAAGAACAAAATATTCTACTTATGATGTTGAACTATATGTGATTATGCAAGCATTAAGACATTAGAGGTATTATCTAGTGCCTAAGGAGTTTATAATATTTAAAGATCATGAAGCTTCGAACTATGGGAATACATAAAACAAGTTGAATAGTATGTATACAAAGTGGGTTTCTTTCTTTCAAGGGTATACTTTTATATTGAAACATAAATTAGGAAAATAGAATTAGGTAGCTAATGCACTGAGCATGAGGGAATGTTATTCGCTACTTTGGTGAGTGAAGTAGTTGGATTTGAATCTATTAAAGAATTATATAATACTGATCAATATTTTAGGAAGGTGGTTACATACTATAGGAATCTATTAAAAAGTAAAATAGATACTATTCATGATCAATATCTTATATAATAAGGTTATATCTTCAAAAAAAAGAATTATGCATTCCAGTTGGGTCTCTAAGAGATAATATAATAAGAAAATTACATAGTGGTGGTTTGGTTAGACATTTTGTTAAGATGAAGACAATAAATTTAGTGGAAGAAAAATAGTTTTGGCCAAAGATGAAGAGAGATGTGACAAAGTATGTTTCAAGGTGAAAAATATGGTAGGTGGCTAAAGGACATGTACAACATACTAGACTATACATGCCATTAACATTTCCAAGAGGACCATGGATAGATTACAATGTGGATTTTATGTTGGGATTGCCAAATACACAGAGAGGTAATGATTCAATTTTTGTTGTTGTATATAGATTTTCTAAAATGATTCATTTCATTTCATGTAGGAAAACCAATGATGTGACTAGAGTTATAGAATTATTTTTTATGGTTATTATGAGATTGCATGGTGTTTCAAAAACTATTACTTTAGATAGGGACATGAAATTTATTATTCATTTTTAGAGGACGTTCTGGACAAACATGGGTACTAAGCCACAATTTATTAGTGCATATCACCAAAAAACATATGGATAGATAGAAGTTATTCATAGGAGCTTGGGAAATTTATTGAGATTCATAGTGGGAGAGAAGCCAAAGCAATGGGACTTGGCTTTACAACAGGTTGAGTTTACATATAATAGTTCAGTGAATAGATCAACAAAAAATTCACATTTTAAAATTGTTTATGGGAAAAATATTATGGATATTTTAGATTTGTTACTATTTCCAATTGTAGATCAAATTCATGATGATGTAGATATGTTCATAGAGCATATGTAGCAGTTCTAAGAAAGAGTAAGAAGAAATTTGTAGCAAAGTAATGAGAAATATAAAGTAGTAGCACATGTCAAAAGAAGATCCAAGGGATTTGAAGAATGAGATTTTGTAATGGTTTATTTGAGGAAAGAGAGATTTATAAAAGGTACATACAATAATTTAGAGTAAAATAAAATTGGACCATGTAAAATTATGAAAAAAATCAATGATAATGCCTCTGAGATAAGTTTACCACAAAATTTTGATATATCTCCAATATTTAGTGTTTTAGATTTATATAAATTACATGGAGAAGATGGTAAAGATGATGACTATGAAGAATTAAATTGGGAGCAATAAGTTCCAATGAAGAAGAAATAAAAAATAGTGGAAGTTTTGGAGATGAAGATAGTGAGCACACGATAAGGGAATTGTAACAAGTATTTGGTGTAGTGGGAAGGATTGAATCAAGAAGACAACACTTAGATTATAGAATGGTATATGAAGAAGATTTATAAGGATAAATGGCAGCAGTCTAATAAAGTCAACTCGCAGGAGCTGAGTTGTTTTCAACTAGAGGAGAATGATGTATAAAAATATTCCAACCTTTTGGAGGCCATAACTTTTGACTCATAACTCTATTTGAGCTCTTTCACACACCAAAAAAATAATATCAAAAAAAATTATAATTATCTAAGCCACTCCATTCAATTATATTTGATGTTGATATTTTTTGGAGGCCAAACGTGATCATATGAGGGTCCAAATTTAACTTTTAATGATTTTTTAAGGAATTTTTTATTTTTATAAATTGTATATTTTTAGAACAAAAACTCAACATTAGTTGAATTTAATTATATAGAATAATTATGGTATTTATACGATTTAGAAAAAAATTTAGAGTCATGTGTGCTTACATGCAAAACTTACTATAAATAGTAGCTGCTAAAAATAGATTTTTTTAGATTTTAGATTTTTCAAAATTTTACAGGTCAACTCTAAATTTTAAGTTGAGTGTTATTTAAGCATGGTTTGAGTTTTTAATTATGAAAAACAATAAATATGAATCAATTCAAAGTATTTTTTAAATATTTTAGCCTATTGGTAATTTTCTTGTTCTTGATAGTTTTCAAGTTCATTATATGGTATCAAAGCAAGTTTGAATCTTAGAGGAGTAAAGAATGGAGAGAAGATGTGGAGGTATTATGAAAATGAACTAAAATATACAATATCTATAGAGACAAGTTCAACAATTAATAGAGGTTATCACCAATCAGTAAAGAAGATAAGATGGTGATGAGGAAGACACTGACCATGATAAAGAAGTTCAACATGAAAAAAAAAAAAAAAGAACAACCACCATTAATGGAAGAGGGGTTGGTTTAGGCTTTATAAGGAAGGAATAAAAGAATTGAGGTTGATGTTTTAGATTATAAAGGTAGTTTATAACTATAGGAGTTGATAGATTGGATGAATAACATAGATAAGTTCTTCGAGTGGAAGACTATGAGAGAAGACAAGAAGGTAAAGTTTGCATGCATGAAATTGAAAGGTCATGTAATGATTTGGTGAGATCACCTATAGAAAGAGAGATAGATAAAAGGTAAAGAAAATATTAATTCATGGAAAATGATGGAGAATAATTTGAGAGATAAATTTCTTCCTATGTATTATACACAAACCCTATATAGAAGATTGTAGAATTTGAGCCAAAAATATCATTATATACTTGATTATATAGATAAATTTTATAGAATTTTCATATGAATGGAGCACAAAAAAATAGAAGAGCAGATGAATGAAAATTATTTAAATGTTTTGAACTTTTCTATACAAGTTAAATTAAGCATGCATGGAATAATTAACATGGAGGAGGCTTATCAATTTGCTTTGAAGGCAAAATAAAAACAAAATATATATAATTTTAGAAGAACATCTATTATTCCAAAAAGAAGTGGATCCCCTTTAATAATGAGATGAGGTGGATTTAATACCACCAAAGTTGGACTTAAATCCAACAAAGATGAATCACCATGTGGTGTAAAAAGGCAAGATGACAATACGCAAGGGTTTCAATATCAATAAAGAGGAAGAAGGTTTCAGATAGGATGAGGTTATGAAGGTGCTAGAGGATGGTTTCTGAATCAACATAGATCTTATGTCTATTATAGATGTGGAAAAGAAGGGCATAGAGTATTTCAGTGTCAACACTATTGATATCAAGAAAGGAGGCAAGAAAATTATCCAAGAGTAAATCTAATTGAGGGTGAAATAGAAGAGTAGAATACTAAAGTTAAACCAATTGATGTTGGAGAGAATCTCCATATGAGAAGAATCATGATTTCTCTAAGGAAGGATCAAGTTTAGAATAAATAAGGTGGTAATGGATGGACGTGATCAAATATTTTTTGAATAAGATATACTTCAGGTGGAAAGGTATGCAAAGTAATTATAGATGGTGGTAGTTGTGAAAATATGGTTTTTAGAGAAATGATTGAGAAACTAAATATTTAATGCAAAAATCATCTTAACCCTTATCGGATTTCATGGTTTAAGAAAGGTAATAAGGTTATAGTAGATAAAAAGTCCATAATCAAGTTGTTTATAGGAAAAATGTATAATAATGAAATATGGTGTGATGTTATTCTGATGGATGCATGTCATGTGTTATTGAGGAAACCTAGAAATTTGAAATGAAAGTAGTTCATGATGGAAAAAAAACACATATACTATTTTGAAAGGTGGTACAAAGTTAGTTTCATTACCTCTTAAAGAGGAAGAGAAGATAGAAAGCATGATATCTATTTAAAAATTTATCCAAGGTATGAAGCTAGAAGGTTGATGTTATGCATTAATAGCAAAGAATGAAGAAATAAAATGGTGCCAATACCAATATAATCTTTAAGAGTGTTGAAATAATATGTAGATGTTATGCCTAATGAATTACCATATGGTGTACCACCGAAGAATGATATTCAACATCATATTGATTTGATCTAGGATGATCTCTACCCAGTCAAGTAGCTTATAGGATGAGTCCAAATGAACATGAAAAATTAAAGAAATGGGTTACTAAATTGATAAGAAAAAAAGTGATAAGGGAGAGTATGAGTCCATGCACAACATCAACATTGTTAACTCTAAATAAAGATGGAGGATGAAGAATATGTGTGGATAATAGAGCAATTAAAAAAATTAGACTAAAGTATAGGTTTCTTATACTTCATTTAGATGATATGATGGATGTGTTTACATTAGAAAAATATTTTAACAATATTGATCTAAGGAGTGGTTATTATAATATTTGAATTTGTTAAGGAGATAAGTATAAAATTACATTCAAGATTAGGGATGGCTTATATGAGTGGATAGTGATGCCATTTAGATTATCTAATGCACCTAGCACATTTATGAGGGTGATGAATATGGTGATATGAGAATATATTTGTAAGTTTGTGGTTGTTTATTTTTATATTTATTAATACTAAATAAGAACAGTTACATCATTTGAGGATGGTAATGGATTTGTTAAGAAAAGAGAAGTTGTATGCAAATTTGAAGAAGTGCAGGTTTACTCAAAACAATTTGGTATTTTTAGGATTTATAGTTTCAAAATATGGTGGGAAAATAGATGAAGAAAAGATAAAATAAATTGTTGAGTGGCCTATTCTAAAAACCATTACAGAGGTAAGAAGTTTCCATGGATTATCAAATTTTTATCAAATGAATATTATAAATTTTAATAGTATTGTGGCACCAATAAAATATTGCATGAGAGGGAAGGAATTTGCATGGACTAGAGCATCCAAATAAATCTTTGAAATTTTTAAGAAGAAGAAGATTATAAAAATTCCAATTTTAACATTAAAATAGTTTCACAAAGTCTTTGAGGTTGATTATGATGTTTCATTGGTGGGAATTAGTGTTGTGATGAGTCAAGAAGGAAAACAAACAATATATTTTAGTGAAAAATTGAATGAGGTAAGAACAAAGTATTCTAATTATGATGTTGAAATTTATGCAATTCTACAAGAATTAAAATATTGGATGCATTATCTGGTGCCTAAGGAGATTATACTATTTATAGATCATGAAGCTTTGAAGTATGTAAATACATAAATGAAATTGAATAGTAGGCATGTAAAGGGGATTTATTTCTTACAAGGATATACTTTTATGTTGAAACATAAATCAATAAAATAGAATCATGGAGTTGATTCATTGAGTAGGAGGGTAACATTATTAGCTATTATGGTGAGTGAAGTAGTTAGATTTGATGATATTAAAGAATTATATGATACTGATCCATATTTTAGCAAGGTAGTTAAGTAGTGTAAGGATCCATTAATAGGTGAGAAAAATTTTATTCATGATGAGTATCTTATAAAATAAGGTTATTTCTTCAAAGGGAAACAATTATGCATTCTAGTTGGGTCTCTACAAGAGAATATAATAACAGAATTACATAGTGGTGGTTTAACTTGACATTTTGGTAAGATGAAGATAATAAATTTAATGTAGGATAAGTATTTTTTTCCAAATATGAAGAGAGATATGAAAATGTATGTTTCAAGGTGAGGAATATGTCAGGTGGATAAAGGACACGCATAAAATACTAGACTATACATTCCATTACTAGTTCCAAGAGGGCCATGGACATATTTAACTATAGATTTTGTGTTGAGATTGCCAAACACATAGAGAGGTAAAGATTCAATTAATGTTGTTGTAGACATATTTTTTAAAATTGTTCATTTCATTTCATGTAAGAAAACCAATGATGCCACTAGATTTTTAGAATTATTTTTTATGGATATTGTGAGATTGCTTGGTGTTCTAAAAACTATTATTTTAGATAGGGGTACAAAATTTATAAGTCATTTTTGGAGGACTTTTTGGAATATTATGGGTAATAATATACAATTTAATAGTGTATATCACCAACAAATAGATTAATAGATAAAAGTTATGAATAAGAGTTTGAGAAATTTATTGAGATGCATGGTCGAAGAGAAGCCAAAGCAATGGGACTTGGATTTACCATTGGGTGAGTTTTATATAATAGTTTAGTGAATAGTTCAATAGTAAAGTCACCATTTAAAATTGTTTATGGGATAAATATGATGGGTATTTTAGATTTGGTATAATTTCCAATTACAAATTGAATTTGTGATGACGTAGAAGTGTTTACAAAGCATATCTAGTAGTTGTAATGAGTAAGAAGAAAGTTATAGGAAAGTGATGAGAAATATAAAGCAACAACATATGTTATAATAATATCGAAGGTATTTGAAAAGTATAGTTGATAATGGTTTACTTGAGAAAAGAGATATTTCCAAAAGACACATATAATATGTTGAACTACAAGAAAACTGGACCATGCATTATTGTGAAAAAAATCAATGATAACACCTATGAGGTAAATTTACCACAAAATTTTTATATATCTCTATTATTTAATGTTTTAGATTTATATGAATTCCATGGATAAGATGGTGAATATAATGAAGATGAACAAGTAAATTAGGAGCAATAGGTTCCAAAGAATAGTGAAAAATAATGCAAGTTTTGGATATGCAGATAGTGAGCACAAGGAAAAGAAATTATAATAAGTATTTGGTGCAGTGGGAAAGACTAAAATAAGAAGACATCACTTGGATTACAGAATGGGAGCTGAAGATAATTAATAAAGACAAATGGTAGCAGTACTATCAGGCCAACTTGTAGGAGTTGAGTTATTTTTAACTAGAGGAGAATGATGCAGAAAATAGGCCAAGATTCTAGATGTCATAACTTTTGACCCTTAACTATATTTGAGCTCTTCCACATGCCCAATACACTATATCAAAAATTTAAATTCTTACATAATTTGCTCTATTTGCTCAGATTTAATTGTGATATTTTTTAGAGGCCAAATGTGATCATCTAAGGGTCCAAAATTAACATTTAAATATTTTTTGGGGAATTTTATATTTTTATAAATTATATATTTTTAGAACCAAAAGTCAAGTTTAGTTGAATTTAATTTCATAGATTAATTTTGGTGTTTAGTTTATTTCAAAAAATTTAAGAGCTACGCATGCCTGTATGCAAAACATACTATAAATAGTGGCTACTAAAAATAGATTTTTTTTAAATTTTTTAATGTCAACTCTAAATTATGAGTTGAGACTTATTTAATAATGGTTTGGATTTATTATTATATAAAGTAATTAATGTAAATCAATTCTAAGTATTGTTTCAAGATCTTGGCCTATTGGTAATTTTCTTATTCTTGATACTTTTCAGGTTCACTATCTAGAATTAGAGCAAGTTTAAATGTTGGAGGAGTAAAGAATGTCAAGAGGATGAGGATATTTTAGACAAATGAACTAGACTATACAAAATTTGCAGAGGTAATCTTAAAAATTAACAGAGGTTATCACCAATCAGCAGAGAAGATAAGGTTGTGATGAGGAAGACATAGATCATGATGAAGAAGTTTAGCAAGAATAAGAAAAACAAGAGTAACTACCATCAATGGAAGAGATGATGGTTTAGGATTTATAACAAAGGAATGAATGAATCAAGGTTGATATTCTAGATTATTGAGGCATTTTAAAACCAAAGGTGTTGATAGATTAGATGAATATCATGGACAAGTTCTTTGAGTGGAAGACTATGAAAGAAGACAAGAAGGTTAAGGTTACATGCAAAAAAATAAAAGTCTATGTAATGATTTATTGGGATAAAATTAAGAAAGAGAGATATAAAAAAGTTAAAAAAAAGATTAAATCATGGAAAAATATGGAGAAGTTGAGGGATAAATTTCTCCTTGTAGATTATGCACAAACCCTATACATAAAATTTTAGAATTTGAGGCAAAAAGATCATAGTATATAGGAATATAAAGATGAATTTTATAAACATTCCATACGAGTGGAGCATGATGAAGTAAAATAAAAGATTGTTGTAAGGTATGTAAATGGTTTGAAATTTTCTATTCAAGATGAATTAAGCATGCATAAAGTACTTAACATGGAGGAGGCTAATAAATTACCTTTGAAGACAAAAGAAAAAAATAGATAGAATTTTAGAAGGACCTCTATTGGTCCAAAAAGAGGTACATCACCTCTAATAAGGGGATGAGGTGTGTTTAATACCTGTAGAGGTGGATTTAATCTAATAAAGGTGAATCATCATGTGGTGTAGAAAGGAAAGATAATAATAGGCAAGTGTTTTAATACCAACAAAGAGGAAGTAGATCTTTAAAATGATGAGGTTATGCAGGTGATAGAGGATGGTTTCTGAATTAGCATAGATTTTATATCGATTATAGATGTGGAGAAGAAGGGAATAGAGAATTTGAGTGTCCACACTATCAAGATCAAGAAAAGAGGCAAGAAGATCATCTAAAAGTAAATATAATTGAGGAAAAAATAGAAGAGAAGAATACTAAAGTTGCACTACTTAATATTGGAGAGAATCTCATGATGAGAAGAACCATGATCACTCCAAAGAAGGATCAAGTATAGAATAAATAAGGTGGTGATGCATGAGTGTGATCAAATATTTTTCAAACAAGATGTACTTTGGATGGAAAGGTATGAAAATTAATTATAGGTGGTGGTAGTTGTGAAAATATGGTTTCTAAAGAAATGATTGAGAAACTAAATCTGTAATGTGAAAAGCATCCTAACACTTATCAAATTTCATGGTTTAAGAAAGGGAATGTGGCTACAATAGATAAAAGGTGCTTAATCAAGTTTTTTATAAGGAAAACATATAACGATAAAATGTGGTGTGATGTTATTCCAATGGATACATGTCATTTGTTATTGGGAAGACCATGGAAATTTGATAGGAAAGTAGTTCCTAATGGAGCAAAGAACACATACGTTTTTTTCTAAAGGTGGTACAATGGTAGTTTCATTACCTCTTAAAGAGGAAGAAAATATATAAAGCATGCTCTCTATTAAAATTTTTTCCAATATATGAAGGTAACAAGTTGTTGTTATGCATTAGTATCAAAGCATGAAGAAATAGAAATGATACCAATACCAATAAAAATAGTAAGAGTGTTGAAAGAATATACATATATTATGATAGATGATTTACTAGATACTTTACCATTGAAGGTATATATTCAACATCACATTGATTTGATTCTAGGATCATCTCTACCAAATCAAGCAACTTATAAGATGAATCTAATAGAATATGCAAAATTAAATAAATAGGTTACTGAATAGCTAAGGAAGAAGGTGATAAGGGAGAGTATGAGTTAATGTAGAACACCAGCATTGCTAACTCTAATTAAATATGAAGGATCGAGAATGTGTGAGGATAGTGGATAAATTATTAAAATTACAATAAGTATAGGTTTCCTTTACCTCATTTAGTTGATATGATGAATGTGCTTGCAGGAGCAAAATATTTGCCAAGATTGATCTAAGGAGTGGCTATTATGAGATTTGAATTCATGAAGGAAATGAGTGGAGAACTGCATTCAATACTAGGGATGGCTTATATGAGTGGATGGTGATGCCATTAGTATTATCTAATGCACCTAACACATTTATGATGGTAATGAATATAATGTTATAAAAATATATTGGTAAATATGTGGCTATTTATTTTGATGATATTTTGATATTTAGTAAAACTATAGAAGAACACTTACAACATTTAAGAATGGTAATGGATTTGTTAATAAAAGAGAAGTTGTATGTAAATTTTAAGAAGTGCAAGTTTATACATAATAGTTTGATATTTTTTGGATTTGTAGTTTTAGTAGATGGTGTGAAAATGGATGAAGAAAACATAAAGGCAGTTGTTAAGTGGCCTAATCCAAAAATCATTATATATGTAAGAAGTTTTTATGGTTTAGCAACTTATTATTAAAAAATTATTTAAAAATTTAGTACTATTGTGGCACTAATAAAAAATTGCATAAGAGGGAAGGAATTTGCATGGACTAGAGCAGCCATAGAAAGCTTTGAAATTTTGAAGAAGAAGATTATATAAAGGTGAATTTTGTTATTATCATATTTTAATAAAGTGTTTGTGGTTGATTGTGATGTTTCATTTGTGAGAATTGGTGTTGTGCTAAGCCAAGAAGGAAAACCAATAGCATATTTCAGTGAGAAATTGAATGAGGTAAGAAAAAAGTATACTAATTGTGATGTTGAACTTTATGCAATTGTAAAAACATATATACGTTGGAGGAATGATCTAGTGCCTAAGGAATTAATACTATTTATAGATATGAAAAATTGAAGTATGTCAATACACAAAACAAGTTGAACAGTAGCCATGCAAAGTGGGTTTGTTTCTTGTAGGGACACACATTTATGTTGAAACATAAATCAAGAAAATAGAATAAAGTAGCTGATGATTTGAGCAAGAAGGTAATGTTATTAACTACTATGGTGACTGAAGTAGTTGGATTTGATGCTATTAAATAATTATATCATACTAATCCATATTTTAACAAGGTAGTTAGTACTGTATAAATCCATTAACATATGGGACATATGCTATTCATGATGAGTATCTTATACAAAAAAGTTAATTCTTTAAAGGGAAATAATTATGCATTCTAGTTGGGTCTCTATGAGATAATATAATAAGAGAATTACATCATGGTTGTTTGGCTAGACATTTTGGAAAGATGAAGATAATAGCTTTAGTGGAGGAAAAGTATTTTTTTTCCAAAGATGAAAATATATTTGACAAGGTATGTTTCAAGGTATAAAATATGTCAGGTGGCTAAAGGATATGCACAAAATATTGGACTCTACATGCCATTACCAGTTCTAAGAGGACCATGAAAATATTTGAGTATGGATTTTGTGTTAGGATTTCTCAACATAGAGAGAGGTAATGACTTAATTTTTGTCATTTAGATAGATTTTATAAATATGTTATTTTCATTACATGTAATAAAATGAATCATCCCATTAGAGTTGTAGAATTATTTTTTATAGATACTATGAGATTGTGTGGTGTTCCAAAAATTATTACTTTAGATATGGACACAAAAATTTCAAGTAATTTTTAGAGGAATTTTTGGAATAAAATGGGTAATAAGCCATAATTTAGTAGTGTATATCACTGAAAAATAGATGCGTAGCCAGTGTTTGTGAATAGGATCTTGGGAAATTTATTGAGATACATTGTTGGAGAGAAGCCAAAACAATGGGACATGGCTTTACCACATGTTGAGTTTACATATAATAGCTAGGTGAAATTCACCCTTTTGAAATTATTTATGGGTGAAATTACATGGGTATTTTAGATTTGGTATAATTTTAAATTGCAGATTGAATTAGTGATGATGCATACGCATTTGACGAGCATATCCAACAATTGCAATAAAGAGTAAGAATAAAGTTGTATAAAAGTAATGAAAGATATAAACACCAAAAGATGTCAGAATAATATCCAAGGTATTTGAAGAATGAGATTTGGTGATGGTTTACCTGAAGAAAGAGACATTTACAAAAGGCACATACAATAAGTTGAAGTACCAGAAAATTAGACCATGCAAAATTGGGAAGAAAATCAATGATAATGCCTATGCAGTAAGTTTACCATAGAATTTTTATATATCTATAGTATTTAATGTTTCTTATTTATATGAATTCCATGGAGAATATGGTGAAGATGATGAAGATAAAGAAGTAAATTCAGAGCAACAGGGTCTAAAGAAGAAGAAAGAAAAAATAGTGTAGGTTTTGGATATGAAGACAGTGAGCACAAGACAAGGAAATTATAATAGGTATTTGGTGCAGTGTGAAGGATTGCGACAAGAATACAACACTTAGATTAAAAAATGGGAGTTGAAAATGATTGATAAAGATAAATGTCAATAGTATAATTATGCCAAATCATAGGAGCTGAGTTGTTTTTAACTAGAGGAGAATGATGCATAAAAATAAGCCAACCTTCTAGAGGCTATAAATTTTAACCCATAACTTTGTTTGAGCTCTTTCATGTGCCAAAATGACCTTATCAAAAATTTTGATTCTTCCCTAAGTGATTCAATCCACTTAGAATTGATTTCAATATATTTCATAGGCTAAATGTGATCATCTAAGTGTCTAAAATTAATGTTTAATGATTTTTTAGGGAATTTTTTATTTTTAGAACCGAATGTCAACTTCAATTGAATTTTTTTTTGATGGATAATTTTAGTATTTATGTTATTTTAAGAAATTTTTTTAGCTGCATGTGCTTGAATGCAAAATTTACTATAAATAGCAGCTGCTAAAAATAGACATTTCCTTTAGATTCTAGATTTTTCTAATTTTGCATGTCAACTATAAATTCTAAGTTGAGTCATTTTTAAGAATGGTTTGGGTTTGTAATTATGGAAATAAATCAATCTGAATCAATTCTAAGTATTGTTTTAAGACCTTAGCCTATTGATAATTTTCTTGTTCTTGATAGTTTTTGGGTTCATTAGTATGGTGTTGGAAAGTTGAAAATAATTGAGAAAGACTTTGGGAGTGTTTTGTATGGTGTTGAAAATTTAGTTAATGAATAATTGATAAATTTTTTTGAATTATTCACCAAAGCAGGCCCCAAATCATTGAAACACTACTATTAAATCAAGGTAATGTTAAAAATGTGTACTACTACGTATCCAATTTTTTATTATTTTAAATTGATTAATTCTACATTACATACTTTTCCTTAAACTTTGGTCTCTTCGCCAAAAAGGGATTATGTAAAATTTTATGTTGTACTTTAAACTTTGGTCTAAAAACTTAAGTTAAATCCTTGCATTTGAAAGAGGTTTTAGGTGTAAAATCACATATTTTAGTATTTTGAATTTATTTTTTTTCACAGAAATTACATATACTTATAAGTAAATATGAAAGTTTGAAAATTTGAGTCTCATATTAATTCATAGAGGAGTTCATAAATTTTTTTGAGATAATTTTAAAAGTTGAGAGTTTAAAATCCAAAAAATGTTATTTATAATTTTTAATCTTATCGTTAAACATTCAATGTTTATTTTGTGGTAAAATATTACTTGGACAATATTTTTCATAAAGATAGCTACGTAACAAATAATTTTTTTTGTTGTGGGATGTTTTAAACATATTAAAGTAGTTATTTATGTGGTTTAAAGTATCTAAATAATTTGTTTAATAAAAATTGTAATAAAATGAAGAAATCAAATGCTTTAATGTACAATAGCAATATTTTTTATAGAAACACCTTGCATTTTCTTAAATGTTTAGAATAATAAAAATATACTTAGAAACCATGAATGTGATAGTGTTTCATGTTTCTTGCATTTTCAAAGATGGCAAGGTTTCACTTTGACATTTACAAGTCCTTTGAGATATGATAACCTGATAGAGCCACAAGACCCACTAATCTTGAATGAGATGTTGGATATAAGATCATATTATGCTTTAGTGGTAATTTAGGATAGATAGATATGTGTTTTTAATGTCCAATTTTATTTTCAAGTTTGTTGAAATAATTGATGAGGAGCACACTAGGTAGTTTCAACTTGTTTTTCACTACAATGACTTATCAACTCTTTCTTTAGAGGGAGGAGAGATTATATAGACTTTTGATTAGTTTTTAATGATTGTACGAGTTGATAAGGGAGTTTTTACCATTGATAGTGTTGATTGAAGTGAAGTTAGTGTTGTTGGTTATTATAGTAGATGTGTCACTAATAGTGTTTGATAGTCACTAGATAGATTTCTATGTGGAGCCTTATACAACAATGTGGTAACATAACAGTTCAAGGGAATGTATATGCCAACAAGATTTTCATCATTCATTAAAAAAATCATAGGGTAGTAGGTTTTTATGTGAATCGATATCAGTTGATCATTACCTATATATATATAATTTGTAGGCAAGACAAATATTATTATAGGAATTTATAGTCATAAATTATGGATAATATTTTAAACCCCTTTATATTAGGGTTTTTTTTGGTCATTTGATCTGAATGAGTCTTGTTTATTAGCATACTTTGTTAGAATTGTATAAGGACATGCATCTCTTTATGAGACACACCTCAACAATATATAAGTTAATATTATTATTAAATAGTGTTAGTTGTAATTAATGCTTATTAATTAATTACTATGATAGTAATTATTTCTAGAGGGTGGAAACTTGGATATTGGATCTCGTGTAACTTTCCACAAAAGCTTATTCAAGGTTGAAAAGTAATATAATGAATTAAAAGAGATTTTACTAGTGAAAAGTTTCTTTACAACAAAAGAAATTATGTAGTTATACCTTCATTGAACCTGTCATCACATTCTATTAGTGTCTAAGACATAGGTTAAATAGGTTTTTATGTATTGTGTACTTATCAAATTACTAAGGATTAAAAAATATCAAAAAAACATATTTACATTATTGAAAATAATTTCAATAACATTGAAATCCTTAGGTTCTGCACCTCAATTTCTCCACAAAAAATATTTATAGTTTAAATAATTTTAAATAGGTCCTAATATATAAAATACTAATGAGTGTTCAAAATGTTTCTATGAATAATAACTATTTACTCTGTCTAAATGAATTAGAATGTTTGTCTAATTATTAGATAATGTTTCAATTTAAATTAAAACTTATGAACTGAAAAAAAAGAAGAAGGGGACATGAATTGTTGAATTAGAAGGGCTATGATGCAAGAGGTAATATGATGAAAGATAGTTGGGCCCCACGAGATAGAATGGGAAACATATAAAAAATTAATTTTGGTAAGATAGAAGTTAAAAACAAAAGTTCATATTTCTCAATTTAATTAAATTAATTAACATAAGTAAATATGTTAATTTAATTGTAAAATAATATTTAATAATATCATGAGGTTATTATTACATACAATTTATTTCTCACTCTAAACCATCTGCATAAATAAATAGATTTCACAATAGAAAAGAAATAAAATTGTAGATTCAAAATCTTTCTCGCATGAATATCCCAAACAAAAACCAATGTATCTGAAAACCTGCAATTTTTTCTATTTTTGCTGCCCACATATGCATCAACATCAAATAATAGTATATCTAAAGTATGGAGACTAAATTACCTTATTCAACTTTCAAGAAATTAAATGGCGACATGATATTCATCCTTAATTTTTAAATAATGAGTAATTAAATGGCAATTAATAAACAAAATGCTCATCAAACTAAAGAGGATGTGACTTTAAATAATCAAGATTCGATGTAGCTTTGATCATAAAAGTAAAATAAAACTGCCTAATGGAAGCTTTCATTTATGTAAGCATTTGTCTTGATAATGAAGTCAAGAACTTCCATAATCCTTTAATTATCATAGTTTGATGCAATCTTTCACATCTGAATGATTAGTCATTAAAATCTTGTTCGCAGGTACACGTATTTTGGATTTAAGATAGAAACATTGAATCAAATTTGGAGCTATAATTCAAGATTTTTTATTTTTTTAATTAAGATGTGTGTATTTAATCTGTAGAATTTATGATATACTAATCTAAGGTGTAAATAGCAAACACAATTTAAAGAGTATTAACTATGAAAATTTTCACTGTTTCGTAGTTACGCTATTTCATTTATGAAGTATTTATATAATAAATTTCTAGGATTAATTGTTTACTAGTACATCATAAAATAAAAACAATCAGAATAATTAAAACTAAAATATGTATATGTTATTATTTGATATTTTGAATATTTGAGAAGCACTCATACCATGAATTAAATAAAATTGATAATTTATTTACTCAAAACAATAATTTATGAGTTTTATAACTCTAAGATTATATTTTAAATAAAGAGTATTTTTACAAAAAAGAGAATATATGTCCAAAGAGAACATGTGATATCTTGAAAAAGGTAAAGATTCAGAAATATCACCAAAAGTTAAAGTTCTTTAAAAAACAAAATATACATAGTTGCAAAATATTAGTTTGACATAATTCTGAAATGAATTTCGATGATGCTAAAACATCATATACAAGAAATGTCTATCGTAAGGCAAAAGAACCACCTTCTATAATGTTTAAGGTTGAACATAAAACATTTATTTTTACATGATTCCCAATGCAACTCAAAATAATAATACAAATGCTAAATCAACACTTGATATAAAAAGAAAGTTTTTTTTCAAAGGCTAAATTATTCGATTTTAGAATTATTTGGATCAAATAAATATATATTATTTTCGGAATCATTATTACCCAACTACATTCACAATCATTTAAATAGTCATCATCCACTAAAAATAATATGAAAGCATAAGATTGAGTTGGTATCAAAAGGTTATCTGACTTGACACAGATGTGCATGTATCTACCATGAATAGATAAACCGAAATTTGCTTTGTATATATTTTCTGCATTACACAGAAAAGACAAATATTCGGACCCAGATTTGTTTTTATTTACCTTCACGGACCAATGTGTTCTAGAAAGGCACCTTACGCAAATCACCCCTATTTAATGCCATTTAAGTGTTCAAGCATGTCAACTAGTATTTTTTCTTTGAAAAAAAAAAAATAATATCTAAACAAAAATAACCTTTTAAAAATATTTCCAGCTGTATATCTAGATCAATTGTAGATAGAAATATAAACTTTTTATTTGTGAAGTTAATTTATTCATAATTATCTTTTAAAGAATCATTAACAAAGAAAATGTTATGCCAGGAAGGCATTAATTATCTGGCAGCAATGGATTATATTTTAGAGCACGGGCTCGACATTCAATCCTAATAAATAAACATTTTTATCTATCCCACCTTTTATAGGCTCAAAACAATACTACTGAAGCCTTATGAGGAGGATTCGTTGGTGAGAGGAATTGGAAACATGCTTCGTGAGCATCAGTTCATATTAATTTCATATGCATTAAATAAAATTAAAAAATTAGTAGATTTTTATGTAAGTATATTTTTTAAATTAATTATTTTAATAATATTATTAATTATTTAAATAATATTTTATGAATTATAATATAATAAATTATGAATATTATTATATTTATATTTTTGCTGGAAATATTTTTATTTTAAATTTAAAAAATGAAATCATTTTTTTTTAATACATTTTGTTTGTCTATTTAATCTTTTAAATTTAATTTAAAAAGAGAATTTATAACCATTTAAATGGGTGAAAACTTTGAAATTTATTTATCTTCAAGAAATACATAAAATTATTTCATTAAAATCATGTGTATATTTAATAAACTAAAACATATTCAAAATAAAATATAAACGTTCATTAGTATTTCGATTGATAAAAGTATTGTGGAGGATATTTTATAAAATGAAAGTTGATTTTTTTTAATTTAAAAAAAACATAAACTCTACTTTTACATGGATTAAGTGTATATAATGTTTTTCCAGCGTAGTGCCAAAGATTGAGGGATATCCATTTTACCAAATCCACCTGGTGTATGATCCCAGCCTCATCTATTTTTGTATCTTCTAAAATTTGTATGTTAGTTGATGGCTAGACAACACTTTTTATACCATCAACTTCACTATTAAACTACAATCCACTTGATAATTTTTAATTTTTTAACTACCCTAATATTTCAAAATAATAAATTCTTCTTATAATAAAATTCACTTTGAAAAAATAACCCATTAAAAATGAGTTGAAATTTTTTATTTACCTTTTTTACTCTATGTTAATAAACAATGTTCATGAAAGAGAAAATTACATAATAGAATAAAATTATATATCCCTCTGCCTTCCAACCAATTCAACCATGCGAATATTTATATTTTACATTATAATGTTATACCTTAACAAACAATAAATTTATTTAATGAACTATTCAATGCAATCAATATTATTTTCATCTTTTCTTCACTAATATATTTTATTGTATTATACATATTTTATTCAAACAAATGTTTTTAATTGTATTATTCTCATTTTTTTCAAACACTTTGTTTTTATGGTTTAAGTTTTTTAAGATATAAAATATATTTGATATATAATTTTTTAACTTAATAAAATAATATTTATTTGGAGGATTGATAAGTTGATTTTTTAATGAACAAAATATTTTAATTTTATATATATATAGTGTAAGCAAGCAAACAAGTAAATACTCAAAATTATAACTTTTGATAAATAATTTGAAATTAACAAATTTTTATGATTATATATATGTAAATATTATTATACATTTAATTAAGTTATATTTAATATTATTTTAAATTTAATTAATTTATATTTTTTATATAATTTATAATATACATTCTAAAAATATATATATATAATTTCTTATTAGAAAGTTATGACCTTTATAATAAAAATAAAAATTTGAGACAAATTCAGACCCTAACATATAATTTTCTACTTATAAATCCAAATTTTAATTGAACAAACAAGTATCCAAAGAAAATAACATGCATTAATTATATGTATAATGTATAAGGCTAAACTTTTATTTATAATAAATCACATTACTTTTCTTATAAATAGTTAAATAACTAAAAAACTAAATAAAAGAAACATCATAGTAGTTTCTCACGTAAGCCAATTGTCGTTATGAATTAATTTAGGGTGTGACCCTATAAAATATGTGAATAACATGTGTTATCAAAGGATTATACATATCCCATCTTATATGAGTATCAGACACATCATACATGTGTTTTAATCGAACTTCTCTAAATGTCCCTTTGAAAACAAGAGACTTAACACTAATTTTCATTGTAGTGAGATCTTAATTAATTGTTCACTAATGATATATACAACCTAAGGCAAAAGATATAAGATGTGACTTACACCTTACTCTTTATTTTATTCTAGGTTAAAGGAAGAAACTTTAAAATAGTGAGAGACATAAATATAATATATAATAAGATTAAAAAAACCATAAATTTAGATGGCATACATGGCCAATATAATTATCTTGCTCAATTTATGTCACTAGAAAGCATAAACACATACTATTTTAAATATATAAAAAGGTTGCAATAACATAAAAAAATCAATGACATTTGTGAATTTCAGGTTCAATGGTCATAATATTGCATGCACACACATAATCGAATTTGTTCACATATATAAGAAGGCATAATAATCAAAACATTTATAAAATATGAAAAGTGAAATGGTTTTAGAGGATAAGTTATTTAAAAAGAGATATAAAAGATGGGTGATCCGTTAATTTTAATTAGTAAAAAGTTTTATCAAATATTAAATGTGTCTTCTCATTATAATCAAAATAAAAACATAATTTAAAAATTTAGGTATACTTTTTCATAATTCAAATCGGTAGTAAAATGATCAAACAAAGATTTTATTACTAATTATATTGATGCATCGACAACTATCGTGACTAAAGAAATTAAAAAAACCTGTTAAATAAGTAGTAAGATCAACCATTAAACTATTTAAATCGTACAAAGAGATTTATAGCTTCATTATTTACCCACAATACATGCAAGGCCTCTTAATTCCATTACAAAGTGAAAATGTATTAATATGAACCAATTATAAGAGTCTTCCTAATTTTATAATAAATTAACAATATTTTAACTATGTGATAATATCATTAATAGAGACACAAAAACTTAGATAAATTCAAACCTCTACGACCACAATTTTCTTCTATATCCAAAAGATATAGATTGAATAAACCTTCATCACATGATCATTTATAATTTATTATTAAAGGTAAAATAGATTACATGTGTTTATATCAAGTTGAATCATAATTTCAACATATCAATATTCATATTTACACAATTTTTTTTCCTCAAACCAATCCATGGAGCATCAATTGACAAGAAACCATAAATCTTAAATGCACTGAATAATAAGTTACTTGGAGAAAACATAAATTTTGCTTAAGAAAAACCTATTGTCAATACAAATTTGAGGTTAATAGAAACACAAATATCATTTTGAGATAAAATTGAATGGATCATGGACAATTTATGTTACTATGAAATTAGGAAAATGTGTAATGTAGAGCTTATATAGTGACACATAGAATAAGATCTCTCTTTTAATTTTGAGAACCAACTACTAATCTATTGGGAGAGTGTCAGGATTGCTTAAAATCTCATTCTTGGGTGATACATGACACTTGGAAGTGCCTATAATTATTTAAAAATATAATTCCATTGTATTTAAAGTGATCACCCCATTCTACACACTGCTATTTTAGACTTAATGTTAAAAGGGATGAGAACTTCAATTTTGAATAGGGATTTTGATATGCATTAATAACCTTTAAACCTAAAACCATTTTATATCCATTGATAATACATTCCAAATTATACCAACTATGGTCAAAATAGAGATGGGGAACTCAAGTTATGGTTGTGAGAGAAATCCATTAAAACAATGCCTCAAAAAATTTCACTCTTATCAAATAAAAGGTCATTGAGGTAGATATTCCCACATCATTTAGGCACACATATAATGAGCATGTTCTCTAACAACGTTATGCCATACCATAGACTTAAGCTCTAAGTGTTCATGTATGTCTTTTACCTTTTATAAATTTTTGATGCCCAATTAAATTAAAACATTTATTCACCACTAATTGGTCACCAGTCATGCAGTTATCCATAATTTTTGTTGGATTAAATACTTAAGCATTACAGGGAATCACTTAAATGCATATAATTTTGGAATCTCTTCTCATATTTATGGAGTAGACATATAATGGATTGCAATGTTTAGTAAGCATACATCTAAATAAATGAGCTCTTTGGAGAAGTAGCCATGACTGAGGGGCATCAACACAATCAAGATAACCTAGGGAACAATACTAGCCTTAACCAATTAATTGATTTTGTCGAGTATCTAGATTGATTTTTACCTTGGTGGATGGATATAAACAACCATCATCCTCACCAATTAGACTACAAACACTTTTTATTACTATTATTATTCATATTTTTGTATGCCTTAATTCACTTTAGATGACCATTGTATTTAATGAATTGAATATGTATCTACTCAATGTTCACAACCCATTTATATTATGATTATCATGGCCATAAATCTTAAAGTGGCCGCAAACATGACTTTGCATGTATCTTAATATTTTCTCACCCTATGATGCCATTTGGCATTATTCATAACATTTGTATGATGAGATGTATGAATAGATTCATGTTAGATTAAATTTAACTCTTGACCATAGCCTTTTATATGTATATTATAAATAGTTAAATGACAATCCTTCATTATATCTTCGATCCCTAAAGTTACCTTTTCAAAAATAACCAGTAGGAGAGATATGTGTTTGATTATTATTTATTTAGTCTAATGTGGTTATGAGGATTCTTAACCTATGTTTCCACTTGCCCCTTTATGGGATTCAAAGACCTATGAGCTTTGTCATTCTAACTTTATAATATTAGGCATCCATATACTTTCATCCTTAAATCAAATGTGACCATTTGACAACACCAATTAGCATATGTGGATAAAATTTATCATTTCCATTGGAAATTATTAATTGGTCACATATGTATTTGGTAATAAACCTCTCTTCCTTTGTATTCAACCTTATCCTATGTGGTTAATGGGAACAAGACACATGGGAGATACTGATTTGTATAGGTGATTTTATGTGAATGGTGTTGACTCTATAACTCTAAAATGAGATGGTGTATAACTATCAATCTATTGGGTGGATATAATCCAAATTAACAAAAAAATTAAATGTAGAAGGAGGGCTTATGTGAAATCTTATAATCTTTAGACATGTTTACAATAAATATGGATATACTAATGTGACTCACTATATGCAATTTTGAATCAAGCATTAGTTTTATTCAACCCTTGTAAACACATAGGAGACTTATATCTAATAAATAAAGACATAAATTTGAAAACCCAATCAATCTCTCTAATAAACTTAAGTATTCACCTATATAGATGTATGGTTTGGTTGTTAAGTTATGTTATAAACGTTCATGGGGATGTCCATGATTTTGAAATTTAACCTTAGAGATACCTATCCATATTCACACACAATTGGGGATGGACTACCAAGGAATACATTATGTCCTTTAAAGCTACTCTATGACTACCCAATGTCCAACATGAGGATGTGGAATGTATGATTTTACCTTTCACATTATAAGACTCTACATATGATTAGTTCCTACTTTATTTAAGATTCTATCACTAGAATGGGTTACCTTTCAATATAGATTCCTCTCCTGAGTTTGACAAGTAATTGGATAAAATCTCTTATACCAACACTTTGCTATTATGAAAAGGTAAGTTAATGAACCTATATGATATTTTAATTCAAGGTTCAATAAAATGTATATTTGGGTTACAATAATGTATAGGTCAAATACCTAATTATCTTTGAATATGTATTAAAAAATTTTACCCTTGATAGTGTTGGGTGAATATTTTGTCATCAACTAACTGAAGGCAAAATGGGTATATCAACCATAGAGTAATGAGATAAATCTATCCTCTCAGCAAGGGGAGGCTCCCTATAAACTATAATATAAAGTATAAAGTAAACATAGACTCAGAGATGAGATAATAACATCCATATCTCTTTTTTTAGAGATGATTTTCACAAGGTAAAGGAAAATTCATATGTAATAACTGAAACCAATTGTCTTATTTTAGAAATGATGTTTAGTAAACAACAGGAAAACTTCCCATGTAGTAACTAGATCCACAAGAAACCCATGAAAGCACAAAGTCTTTTGTTGCTTCTCTTACTGATTTAGGACTAATATCATAGTATAATAAAGTGTACCCCAAAGTCTCCACGGAAAAATACAATAGAGTATATGATCACAAAGGATAAAAGTAGTTCAAAGCCTTTCCAATATCCTTTATGCTAAAATGCAAAACACACAAGCTAAAGATGATTATGGTAGCACAAAGTTTCCACAATCAGCTTCAGGACATCTTCCAGATTATTTTCACTTGCTCTGCTTATTTGATCAAATGGATAAGACTATATTTAGAAAAGAGACATAAGAATACTTTCCTACATAAAATAAGTTATTTCAACACAAAGTTTGAAAGGTCACTTGCTATCTCATTCACCTGATAAAATATGATTAATAATCTAAGCTCAAAGTCTCAAAAATGCCTTTAAATTTGGGTAGAGTTTTGCTTATAGTAACTGAGAGATCTCCCTAGTGTGAAATGAGAGATTACAATATATAGCATTCAAAGAAAGACTTTGGTGCTTGTTTTCAAAAAATGGCCCATGATGCATTGAATGCATTAGAAAGAGGAAGTTTTATGCAGGGGCCATGTTGGATCAGGTTAATATTCCTAACTTTGTGATTTAATTCATATCAAATGTCTTTTCCAAAGCATGGGTTGCCTAATCCTTTGAAAGGCAAGGCCACTCCTCTTTATGATACTTACTCGATTGTCCACTCATTTTTACGCAAAATGAAGAAAAATAGGCCACACCATTGAATGCTTGTGCTCTCTGATATCCACTTGGTAGACTATTCCACCTACTGGGATAGCTCTTCCCCTAATGCTTCTAGATTCTCTATTTGATTCCCTCTTTTCTTGCTATATTTTGTCTCTTCCTACTGATTTGAGCTCTTGTGGCTATCTTCTCACCTTTTGCTAGCTTCTTTCTTAGTATATCACTAAGTTTGTCCTTGGGTTTGCATTATTTTAAAATCAACATTTATTCCATTATCCTAAATTTGACATCCACGGGGACGTCACTGGTCGCTTAGACCATTTTGAACCTTGAACCATATTTTTAGAGTTCATTGGTTCAATGGTTTGGTGGCTCAATATTTTATGTTTTGAAAAGAGTCACATGTACTCAGTCTTCTTATGAATTCAATTTGTATCATTTGAACCAACTGTTTGAACCTTTCACTAGAACCTTTCGCTTGAACCTTAAAATCATTTTGAAGTGAAATTCAATGGTTCAATGGTTCAATAGTTTAATGGTTCATGAATATTTATTTCAAATCATTAAACCCCACCATTTGAACCATATATCATTGAACCTCAGTGTTGAACCATCCTTATTGATTTTAGGAAATGCCTTCAAGTGTTTTGTAATTTCTTATTGTAAAAATCCACCTTTTGAACATGTGATTTCCTTAGCTAAGAAGGATTATTTAATTGAATAACATGACTACTCAAAACATTTTTGAGAAAGAAGGAGACCATTTTTGGCTTACAGGACCAAAATGGTCAACAAGTTGTCCACAAAAACAAGTGACTAGTTTTGGGAATAACAGTTGGCTCCAGTTGGGGAACTTCAATCGATTGTATTTTGAAATGATCGATGCCAGTTGAAACTAGAATCTAAGTGCCTTCATCCATGCCATTGGGCCACAGAGGCAAGCCACTAAAAGAGATAATGATGCCAAAAAACCAAATGAATAACATAAAATAAACAAAGCCTATACAAATGTACAACTAGACTTATCTGATACTTCAAAGATTGAAGAGCTTTAGATGCTACCCACTATGAGGTAGTAAAAATGGTTTTCCATCTTGATATTCTAGAAACAAGATACTTTCACCATAGATATGATGAATGGTAAATAGACCTCTCCATAAGGAATGAAATTTTTCATGTATTTCTTTTAGTTCTCTCCTCTTGTCCCACAACAAGACTTGATCTCTAATCTAAAAATCATGAATCTTTTCTCTCTTGTTAAAGAGTTTATTTAATTAATTATGATGTGAAGTGATACGGTCTACTACCATAGTTCATTTCTCATCTAGTTTGGTTAGGTACATAATCCTTTTATCAGTAGAATTTTTAAAAGTTTGCTTTGACTGCGTTTGCCAACTTTAGTACTAGTAGTTCTAGGGCGATTAGTATCTCCACATTCAAACCATATAGAAGATAAAATGGTGACATACCTATTACCCTCTTGGGTGTAATTTTGTGTACCCAAAAATCATTGAACAATGCTTTATGCTAAGTTCTCTGATTATCATCTACCAGTTTCCTAATAATAGTAACCAGATTCTTGTTACTTCATTCTGCTTGACCATTTCCTTATGGATAATAGTCAGAGGAGTGGAAAAGAATAATCCTATAATTATATAAAAAAATAGTAACCTCATGAGAAGAGAAATAAGAAAAATTATCTATTATAATCTTAGATGGGACCCCAAATTGGGAAATAATATTTTTTTTAAGGAAATTGCATACCACTTTTAAAGTAGCATGCTTAGTTGGAATGGCTTCCACCCACTTGGTCAAATAGTCTGTTGCGGTGAGAATATATTCATGTCTAATACTTGAGGATGGGTTCATAGTGACAGTGAAGTTAATACCCCATTATTGAAAAGGTTCTTCAATTACCACTGGTTTAAGAGGTAATGTGGTCAATTTAAGTTTTCCAATAAACTGTTGACACAACTCACATCTATGTACCCAAATGTACGCATCTTGAAATAGTGTAGGCCAATAGTATCTAGCTCTTAGAATATTGTGAGCCATTACTGGTGCAAAAAATTTCCTCCACAAGCTAAATTATGGAAGGACTCCAAAAGTTTACTTTGTTGCACCTTATCAATGCAATGAAGGAATACGCCATCAAGACTTCTTTTTTACAAACTATTGTCCCACAAGACATAGTTATCAGCCTTCAACTTAAAATTCATTTTTTTTAGGATAGATGGGTGGGAAATTCACCATAGGTAAGAAAATGAGTGATATTTTAATACCACTCATCAATAGTAGTGATGAAGAGAACTGTAGGCACGTCTCCAACCTCTGTTTCTTCATGTTCTATTTTCTTTGGTATGTTATCATTAATTAATTGACAGAGACCTTTTCCATGCATAAGCTTAGCAAGCTTGATATCAAGGTCAAACTCTTAAATTTTAGCAATCCAATTTCCCCTTTTATTACCAAACTCTTATTGAGTTAGAATGGACATCACTGTTATATCAGGCATCAGAACAATAGTATGTGAATTCAGGATGTAGAATATCAAATGCTTTACTACCTTAACCATGGCATAAGCATGCTTCTCCATGTTTGAATATTTTAATTAGTGAGCTTTGAAAGGACAAATCATAAATGATATGGGAGAGTCCACACCTTGTTTTTTTTGTTGGACCAAAATGGCTAAAAATGTATGTTCAAAAGCGTAGATGTATACTATGATGTCTTTGGTATAATCTAGACAAATCAAGATTGGGGCATGGGTGATTCCTTTCTTGATATCTTCAAATGCTGAATTGCCTTATGCAATCCAATGGAAAGTAGCTTTACCCTTCATCATGTCAACAATGTTTCAGGTCTTCTCTGCAAATTTTGGAATGAATATTCATAAAAAATTCACCTTTCTAATGAAAGAGTGAACCCTAATCTTACTAGTAGGAAGAGTAAGATTTTGGATAGATTTGAATCTTTCTGAGTCAATTTTTATGCCTTCTTAGGATATAGTATGATCAAAAAGTTTACCTTTTATAACCCCAAAAACTGACTTCTTAGGATTAAGAGAAATACCATTTTGTCGACAACATTCCAACACTTATTGTAAATGATGCACATGATCAGGATGATGTTTAGAAAAAATTGTCAAGTCATTAAGTTATACCATAATAAACTTTCTTATTTCATCTTTGAAGGTAAGATCCATTGCTCTCTAGAAGGTGGTGCCAGCATTGATCAAACTAAAAGGCATTCTATGATATGTAAAAGTGCCCCACGGTGTACTAAAAGTAGTTTTATGTTGGTCTACTTCATTGACTTCCACTTGATTATACCCAAAAAAACCATCTAACATTCATAACATTTCTGAACCATTCACTGTTTGCAACACTTGATCCATGATGGGTAAGGGGTAGTTATCCTTTAGAGAAGACTAATTTAAGTTTCTAAAATCAACATAGATACAAATTTATCTATTATTTTTTTCACCAAAAGTATATTCACAATCTAGGTGGAATGATGAATTGGAAAAATAATTCTTGCATGCAACATCTTCTATATCTCAGAAAAGATAGTACCTGATATTTTGGGGTTTTATTGCCTTTTCTTCTACTTATGAGACAATGACCCACCTTTTAGAGGAATTTCATGCCAAATTTCTTCAAGCTTGAGAGATTTTAAATCATCATAAGAATACACCAAAACATCAATGTAATGGTGAATAAGAGCAATGAATTTGAGCTTGTCATCAGAAGTGTAGCAATTCTCAATGTTGACCATTTTGGGGTTTTCTTCCGTACTCAAATTTATTTGATCAAACTCCTTAGAGGAACTTCGATCCATTTGTTGCTGCTTGACATACCTGTCATGTTTACCAAATAACTTTTCAAAAGAAACCAAAACTTTTGGAATTTTATTTCCCTTGAGTTGAAGAAACTCTTAACCAATTTTTGAATGTATTTTGGGAACTGATTCCCATGGTGGAGATTCAGTACCTTCAAAATAAAGCTCCTCAAAACTATCCACCTTTTCTAGAAAAGTAATGATTTGATTGGCATCATTAAACACCTACCAATGATTGGAATTATTAGGTACACTTGGTTGAAAGACCAATTCAATATAATACTTATTCCCTTTTAAATCCTTATGGGGAACCATGAGGGTTGCGAAGACAGCCAATGAATCTGCATGATCATTAAATTCTCTCAGCACAGCAGAAATATTGAAAGCATCAAAACATTCAATATAATCCCATACAAGATTATGATAATGTCACAATCTTTCATTTTTGGTTTGGTACAGAATCCTTACCTGACAAACCACCAGTTTAGTATCTCCCCAAGCATGAAGAATCTTAATACCTTTAGCATGAGCAACTCTCAATCCAAGCAACAAATATTCATACTCGATGGTGTTGTTGGTATTGTTGAACTGTAACTTATATGAATAAGAAAAAATTTCTCCTTGAGGGGATATCAAAACAATTTCAGCTCCAAAACTAGTAGAAGAGCAACTACCATCAAATTCTAAAATCCAAACATTATTAGAATTTGATATTCTCAAAGGTTTCTCTTCGTTAGTGAGGGAAGATTCTTTTTTGCCTGAACTTTGCGTTAACAATTCTTCTAATTTTCTATCTAATTTTTTTGATTTGTCACCTAATAAACCTTCATTTGATGAGCTAAAAATAGCTTCAGTGGTCAGTCAAGAAATAGTTACCCATTTCTGATGATTCAAACAAAATTTGAGCTTCGATATCTGATGTTTGGGTGATAATATAATTTGACTCTTTTTTAGGAAGCAATTTTTTCATGATGCCTTTAACAGGTATTCTTGCTTCAAACAGATCCATATTCAACTCTCCACTTACTCCTTGCAAAAATTTTGTTTCAGCATAATGCCATAGGAAGCTAGAACATCGGCCACCAAGACTGTCATTTTAATATTTTTATCTGTAAAAGCTGTGAATGCAAATTGAGCATCTTTGATTTGACCGAAGAGTGGTACTTGCTTAATTTCCATGGAGAAGCATCTCCCAAAAGTTTTATTTAAGTTAAAACCAAGATAATATGCTACCTTAGTGGGCATAACATTATCAGAAGCTCCAAAGTCTATTATACAGTTGTTCAACTTATGACCATTTACTAACAGAGAAACATAGAAAGGTTATATTTTTCTATGGGAAATAATAGGAGTAGCGACAAGATTATTTTGGATGGATTTGTTCTTTGAGGAATCATAAGTCACCTTTGGAAAGTCTTATCTTGTAGGGGTGGTTTTGTTTTTTATGTATTTAGCCAACCTATCAAACTGTTCAAGATTGGCTCACAAATACTCAAATTCATTCATTTGAATTTATCTTTTTAGCATGATAAATTATATAAAATAATTGAAATGAACTAAAAATAGAGGAAGGAGTACATCATCCTAATCTTTATTAGGTGTGGCACTGGTCTAGGATATAGAAGCAAAAGGTACATGATGGTTTGAGGTACTTACTTTCTTACTAATCACTGGGTCCTTTGATTGGAAAGGCATTGAAGTCCCCCATTTAGAAATTGAAATTACTAGCTAAGGTTCTTCTTCTATTTTTTCCTTATCAACTGGATGAGTTGACTAGTTTTGAGACCTAGTAAAAACAACGTATGATCCATCAAACACTTCTACCTTTCTTCTAGCTTCATCTTGGTAATTTAGAAAACTAATTTTGGAGTCACCAGCTAATTATTTTTCTCCTTATACAAAGATATTAGCATCATCTTCTTTTTCCAACTTAGGTTGGAAAGAGAAATCATGTTTAACTTCATGATAAACAACTACTAAGTTAGTTGGTGCTGCTTCAATGAAAAGTTTCCCCTATGCGGGAGGAAGGCAATTGGGTTTTCCTCGGTTCCTAATAGCATTGCTTTGATATGAACGGTTAGGGAATATATTCCTTGATATATATTGATAAGAAAGAGGAGTAGACATTCCTTGTGCCATGTACCTTTTCAGAGATAACAACTCATTTTATAACTTTTTCACCACAGGATCTGTGGTAGTCATGGAAGAACTTTCAACAAATGAGGGAAATTTATTTTTATTAGAATCTTTTCTAATATTAAGTACCAAGACAAGATCATCTTTAGCCTTATTAGTAAAAATTTGAGATGCAAAAATATCTATAGGGCCATCCTATCTTAAGAGAAAACTTACTTTAGGAAGTTGAGAATTGATGAAAAAGTAGTTAAGATTCTTTGGTGTTGGTTGGGCAATTGTAGGAATTATGTTCCTCAGCTTATTGAATTTAGTAATGAAGTCTCACATAGGCTCATGGGGTTCCTTCTTAATTTGCGTAAGCTGAGCCAACATGGCATGTGCATCTTCATCAAGTTTGAACCTAGCCTCAAACTAGGTCTTAAGAGTGTTCCACTCAGTTATAGTTGGAGCTTGAAAGTGATAAAACCAAACCATGGCAATGCCTTGCAAAGTTTCTACAAATAGTCTCACTATTATATCTTCATATTCCACACTTATCATGCCACATGGTATATAGAAAGAAACAATATGTTCATCTGGATGAAATTTCCTATCACTATAAAATTTGGAAAAAAATATTCTTGAACTATGAGGTAGTTCATGTAAAGGTGGGGTCAGATTAAGAGGGCCAAAAGTGTTACCCCAAGGGCCTTGGACTGCCATGAGATGATGATTAAATAGAGGAATATCAAACCTTTATGGGGTAAGTATGGACAAAAATATACTAACACTGAAACTAGAAGCTTTGTCTAGTATTGGAGATCTAACATTGGTAGGAGGAAAACTCCTAGTATGTTGAAGACAAGAAGGTAGAGAAAAAATTTCAAAATTATTTCATTGCACCAACTCAAATACAGGATCAAAAATACCTTGAGCTCTCTAGTTTCACATGTACGGTGGATCCGCTAGAGTGTAAAATGAAAAAGGACTTGAAATACTTCAATTTGAAGCTTGAGGCTTCAAAGTGCACATTCATGTCCCTAGTAGAGTCACCAAAAAAATGTTGGGTGAATATTTTATCATCAACTAAATAAAGACAAAATGGGTATATCAACCATAGCATAATGAGATAAATCTCTCCTCTAAGCAAAGGGAGGCTCCCTATAAACTATAATATATAATATAAATTGAAAATAGACTCTGAGGTGAGAGCATACCATCCATCTCTCTTTTTTTAGAAATGATGTTCACAAGGTAAATAAAAATTCCTTTGTAATAACTTAAAGCAATTCTCTTCTTTCAAAAATGATGTTCAGTAAAGAAACATGAAAAATTCTTGGGTAGTAACTAGATCCACAAGAAACCCATGAAAGCACAAAGTCTTTCGTTGGTTCTCTTACTGATTTAGGACTAATATCATAGTAGAATACTATGCAACCCAAAGTCTCCACCGAAAACTACAATAGAGTATATGATGACAAAGGATAAAATTAGTTCAAAGCCTTTCCAATATCCTTTGTGATGAAATGAAAAACACACAAGTTAAAGATGATTATGGTAGCACAAAGTCTCCACAATCAACTTTAGGAGATCTTCAAAAATATTTTCACTTACTCTGCTTATTTGATCAAATGGATAAGACTGTATTTAGAAAAGATACATAAGAACAATTTCATACATAACACAAGTTATTTCAAGACAAAGTTTGAAAGGTCACTTGCTATCTCATTCACTTGATAAAATATGATTAACAATCTAAGCTCAGTCTCAAAAATTCCTTCCAATTTGGGCAAACTTTTGCTTCTAATAATTGAGAGATCTCCCTAGTGTGAAATGAGAGATTAAAATATATAGAATTCAAAGAAATACTTTGGCGCTTATTTTCACAAAACGGACCATACTACATTGAATGCATTGGAAAGAGGAAGTTCTGTATAGGGGCCATGTTGGAGTAGGTTACCAATCCTGAATTTGGCATTTAACTCTTATCAAATGTCTTCTCCAAAGCATGGGTTGTTGGATCCTCTAAAAGTCAAGGTCACCCCTATTTATGATACTTACATGACTATCCACACATATTTACTCAAACAAAGAAAAATAGGCCATGCCATTGAATTCTTACACTCTCTGATATCCACTTGGTGGACTGTTCCACCTACTGGAATTACTATTCTGCCAACTCTTTTAGATTCTCTATTTTATTCCCTCTTTCCTTGTTATATTTTGTCTCTTCTTGGTGATTTGAGCTCTCAGGGATATCTTCTCACCTTCTACTAGATTCCTTCTTAGTGGATCATTGAGTTTGTCCTCAAGTCTGTGTTATCTAAGAAACAATAGTTATTATGTTATCCTAAATTTGACATGTGCGGGGATGTCACCAGTTGCTTGAACCATTTTGAACCTTGAACCATATTTTTAGAGTTCACCAGTTCAATGATTTAATGGTTTAGTGGCTAAATATTTTATGTCTTGCAAAGAGTCACGTTCGCTTAGTCTTCTTATGAATTCAATTTGTATCATTTGAACCAACTATTTTAACCTTTCATTGAAACCTTCTACTTGAACCTTTCAACCATTTGAAGTAGAGTTCAATGGTTCAACAATTCAATGGTTTAATGGTTTAGCGGCATTTATTTTGAATCATTGAACCCCACTGTTTGAACCATATATCAATAAACCTCAGCGTTGAACCATCCTTATCAATATTGGGAAATGCCTTCAAGTATTTTGTAATTTCTTCTTCAAAAAATCCACCTTTTTAACCTACGATTTCCTTAGCCAAAAAGGCTTGGTCAATTGAATAACTTGACTACTCAGAATATTTTTGAGAAAGAAGGAGACCATTTTTGGCCTGCAGGACCAAAATGGTCAACAAGTTATCCACAAAAATAGGTGACTAGTTTTGGGAACAACAGATAGTAGTATTTATCTGAAGGGATCTAGACATGACTAATTTGACATTATATTATGCTAGAGTTATAAAAATATATTACATATTATTCTCAATGTCAATCTAAACATATTAATATTAAACCCCATTCCACGATTGAACTAGAATGTTATTTTGATTAATTCAACCCCAATTACCCATATGTTGCCTCTTAGACATACTTATTTAAATAAAAAACTATTTTTTATGGGAGAAGTATATTTATAGTACAAATTTTGGCTAAAAACAAACCCTATATTTTAAAAATAATACCACACAAAATTTAACTCAAGAATTCACCAAAGGAGAGTTGGATGCAATTCATTGTATGGCTCTGAAGCCTAGTAATTACTTCCTAAGCCTAAAATGGTAAATATGCAATAGTAGTTTGAAACACACCAACAAAAATATTTACATCCTAGAGGTGCAAAAAATTAATTTTTTATTAGGTAAATAATGTAGACCCATCACTGAATATAGTTCCTAAAATTAATATCTAGGATGGGGCTTTAAAGAACTAGTGTAAGGTGCATATCACTACTCAACATGGTGAGATAAATTTTAATATATTATGTAATACATTTACAATATTGAAAAATTAAATAAATGGATATTTATTTTTTATGAATCAACCAAACCATGCAAGTGCATTTGACCCTTATATTTCATCAAAATTTGATTGCACTACTATGATACTGTCCACCTTCAAATTATGTAGTGAAGATGCTAAGGAACCCAAGGAAATTAGCTAAGATTTTTATTCCTTAAATTTTTATCTAAATAGATAATTATTTATTAATAACTAATAATGAATAACAACCCCTCACAGCATTCACACCTCTAAACAATGGTGTTACTAATCCTAGTCCCAAGGATAATAATTATTCACCTCCTTCAATAGAAAATTAAAATTAATTGGATGATATCTAAAATATTTTGTAAAATGTGGTTATAATATAGTGGATGAAATGAAAATATTAAAAGCTAACATCACAATCTATGATTTGGCCTTGATGATAGAACAAGTTGACTTGT
Organism: Torreya grandis; assembly: GCA_037957365.1. Classification (NCBI taxonomy): domain Eukaryota; kingdom Viridiplantae; phylum Streptophyta; class Pinopsida; order Cupressales; family Taxaceae; genus Torreya; species Torreya grandis. The sequence goes on along the minus strand of JARHVA010001003.1, from coordinate 3,111,680 downwards.
TTCATAAGTCACTAACAAATAAAATAGTGCTAAAAAACAAATTATTAACAATGCCAACATAGACATTCACAAGACTAAAGTTAAAATTCTTACATTATTCATACCTAATATTTTTGGTTTAAAATAGACAATTATGTTATGGACTCAAGATCCTCAAAAAATGTCATGTATAGAGAAACCTAAAAAGAACTAGGATTAATGACTGTAAAATCCCATAAATTAGTTGTCTAGCTAGATAAAACCCAGGTTGAACTAGTTGGGAAATTTTGAACATACACTTGTAAATATCATCATTACCTAGGGTACATCATTTCATAGATATTAAAGTGGTGGAAATACTTGAATTGTAAGGCCTGTTACTGAGTTGGGGCTAGTATAAAACACTAAATGGATATATGGTCACTAAATTTTATCATAGTTTGTTACCTTAGAGAGTTGTACATAATTATATTCAGGTAGACAAATATCCAAAAATGAAATAAATCATTACCAAATATAATTCAAAAAATGAAAAACTTAACTTTATCTCTTATGACATTAATGTTTATACATGCACAATAGAGTCCTTAAAGGAAATAAAAGAGAAATAAGTGATACCCATAGGTCTTTAGAATTTATACTTTGAAGCTACACATTTGAGATTCATTTTATTTATGGATGCTACTTTGATAAATTCTCATGGTAAGTGATTCATTGTTTCACCTGGCACCAAAAATATGGTTGAATATGAGGGCTTAATTAAGGGTTAAAATTAACTTTAGAACATGGTGTGAAGGAAATAAATTACTTATAGGATATGAAATAGTAGTCAAAGAGGTCATATCTAGATTCTAGTTCAAATTATCTTATGTAAGGAAGTATGAAAATAAGGCATGTGATTTCATCGAGTTATTTTATGTCTTTATAATTATAGTTATTCCTAGGTAACAAAATGAAATTTATATCACCATTATAGATTCAACTACTAACCTATCTCTTCTTGATGAGTCCTAGTTATAGATGATTTTCACTAACTTAGTACATTTTTCATATATCATAGATAACATGGATAATTTATAAATATTTGACAATGATCAACATATCATTCAATTTTTAGACAACTCTTGTGTTTTTGAAACCTAAATAATAGAAGAAAAGGATTATGATTTTTTTTGTGAGGATGAAATAAAACATGATGTCATGAAGAGACTAAAATAAATAAATAAATCCATAAAGGATTGATCTCCTTGGAAATAAGGTTTTACTTGGATATACCTTTCTATAAGTAGGAAGTCATAACCCATAGACTAAAATTTTATACCTATTAATTTGGGATCGCCATTGGAAACATCCTAATTTATTAGCATTGGATTAAATTATTCAAATTTTGAGAAATAAAAATTAAAATCTATATTAAAATTATATAAATATGTCATGACATGGTATTATGATGACTTTAGAATATTTGATCCAAGAGTCATTACCCATATGATCCCCCTCAAAAGAGAAAAAAAAATTGATAGACGTAATGAACAATCAATCCTATAATGGAGTTATTTATTCAAAGGGAGGTAGAGATGTTATTGGTGGACAAAGTAATCTTCCCATATTAAATTTGACATGGGTAGTTAAAGTAGTGTTTATCCAAAATAAAAATGGAGAAATTATACTTTATGTTGATTTCATAAATTTAAATAAAGCATCAGAGAAAGGAAATTATCCTCTACCTTTTCTAGATGAGGTGATTCAGATGGTCATTACTCAGAGATGATGTCCTTGATAGGTATATTCTTAGGGTACAACTAGTTTCTACATGATAACTTTGATAGAAGTAAAACCTATTTCACCACTAAATGGGGAATGTTTGATTTGAAATGAATGCTATTTGGTTTAATAGTTATTAATTTTCAACTTTCCATATATTGGGATTTCCATGCTTTAGTTGGTAAATGAATCATCATCCAAGTGAATAATTTAATAATATTTTAAAATAATAGGTTAGAAAATACACATCATTTTAAAAAAATGAATGATGTTGAAGCTATTACATCTCTCTAAATCCTAAAGAGATAATGTTTTAGGTCACCGAAGGTAAGCTACTTGGCCATATCATCAAAAAGAAATGTATTATAATCAACCCTAAAATATCTATCGATATTTAAAAAATCATATTCTGTAATAACAAAAAAATAATTGAATTAATTTTTTGTAAGGTTAAATTTTGTTAAAAAAATTATCCCGCAATCTACTAAAATCATGACACCCTTGAATGTTATATTGCAATATGATGAAAAGATAAAATTGGAATATGAGGCTAAGATGTATTTTTAATAAATAAATGATGTTATTTCATAGCCTCTTATTTTAATTAATTTAAAATTTATGATATATGTTTGCATATACATCTATTAAGTTTCATTTAAATGTACCATTGTGGAAGTTCTAACATAGAAGGAAGATGACATAAAACATCCTATTTCATTCTTGAGAATAGCTTTAAAGGATGACTAGATTATATTCTCTTATTTTGATAAGTAGGAATATGCCATTTTTAATGTTGTGATAAATTTTAGGCATTACATCTTGTGAAACAAGGTCTATGCTATCATTATATATAAAAAAATAATTGGGATGATATCAAGTTAAATGGATGACCAAACTACAATAATTGTACTTAGAAATGACACCATTCTAGATAGTGTGAATCAAAGTTCTATCCCAATTCATAATAGAGGTCAATCTTAGGATTATTGTCATACAAGTGGAAAAAAAATAGTTTGTTGGTTATGATTGGTATGACTCCATCATTCACTACATGTTGTAATGAAAAATATCCCTCGGGATAAAAAATAATTATGAAAATCCCTCAAACTAAATTTAAATCATTATATGATTAAAAAGGGAATGTTGTAGTAAAAAAACTATAATTTAATTTATATTAAATGTGTATCCAAAGAATAAGATAAGGACATTATGAGTAGATTTCAATAAAATATTGGTAGTGGTAATACTTCATAGAACATAATGGAACAAAAAGTTATTATAGTAGGTTAGTGTGTGCCTTCAATATTCAAGGATAAACATAATCTTATTCGAACCTATCATGTATGTTAGGTGTTTTCCAAAAGGGATGTACATGAAGCCATGCCACTTTGGATAAAAATTCTACCAAATGTTTTTTTAGTTTTTATACATGTCATCAATCCTAATTATTAGAGGGTCATCAGTTCATCATAATAGTTGTTAAGTATAGCATAAGATGTATAGAATATGTTTTCAATAAAAATAATAACACTAATGAATCCATAAAATATTAGAAGAGAATATGATAACTAGGTTTGTTTCATCCCTCTCATTAGTTTGTGATAACAAACCTACTTTATAATTAGAGTAATTCACTGAGTGGGCTTATGAAAAAATATCATGTTGAAGTTGTCATCAAATAATGACCCATAATGAAAAGGTATCATTGCATTAGTAAATAAGAACTTGATTGATTAAATAAATAATTCTATCAAAAATAAACCTAAGAAGTGACATGTTCTCCTGAAATATGCACTATGGGCCTCACTAGCACAAAAAATAAATAAGACCTCAGAGCATCACCCTTTTATTAGTGTATGATGAAGAACATATATTTCAAATTAGACGCAATTTATCCACTTATTATTTTATGTGAGAATATGTAAATGATAGTCACAATGCATAATCCAAGATCTTAAACATATTATGACAAGAAGATGTTTATGAGAATGCCCTTTAAATATTATAAAACATTAGCCACTATTAAATGGATGGTTTGATAAGATGATTAAATTTAAATATTTCATAATTTCAAATTTAGTCTTACTTTGGGATAAAAATCTAGAAGAAAGGGGAATGTGATAAGTTGGATGCATTATGGATTAGTCATTGTCAAATTTCATAAATATTGGTAATAATTAATTTATATTTAAATATTTTATGGAAAATAACTTACCTCTTCTAGTCAAAATAATTTATTGAAACATTATTTTCAAGGTGTGAAATCCTTTATTTCTATGGAATGATTGTGTGTCATATTTTAGGGTAAGACTAGGACGAAAATAGTTTATTTCCTTCATATATTTTTTGTTTCTAGACTAGGTTGTTCTATTTCATTCAAATAATCTATTTTGATTTGGTAGTTAGTTTCATTTCTTTATAGTAATCATTGTTTTGTTGAGTAGTTTATATTCTGGTAGATAGCTAATAAGTTTTGTTCAGGGATAATAGTTTAGGAGAATATGGGATATTTTTTTCTCATGACATAGTGGTTAACCCCATATGTAGACATTTATAAATGGAAATTATACTAGATAGTTAAAAAAAATCTATAGAGGTGTGAATCCTATTCATCCAAGTGTATTTGAGTCACTAGATTATACCAAGCATTATTGTAGTAACTCCTACAACATTGTGATAACATCTACATATGTGTCATTATATATTATGCCTAAATATGAATTCAATCCTTAAAATTTCTCTTTTGTGTTACTACACAACTCATGTAGTGTTAATATTGTAGCTAGTAACTCATCAAGAATAACAATTACTAGCATCACCACACTTTTTGGTTAAGAACCAATTGATACCAAATCTTGTAATGGTTTAGATGATGATTAATATATTTTTTTATTATATAGTATTGCACATCTCCATTATTTATAGATAATAATATTTTTAAATAGAACCATATAATAATAGAGTTAGGAAGTTATTTGACATCATCATCTAATCTTGCATATTGTATATAACATATCATAGTATAAAATGCTTTTTCAATTTTTAATTTTTATTTTTTTCATATTTTTATTTTTTATTTGTTCTTTACCACATTTCACTATCATATTCTCTATCATTAAGTAAATTTATTATGCATATAACCATTTTAGCCAAATTGAGTAGGTTGTCCATTGGGTCTCCTCCTGGGCCCCAGATCAGTAATTTCATAGCATACACACTTCATATTATTCTTAAATGGTATTGTTATATTTCTAGTTTTTCACCGTTATTTATATTCAAGTATGATTACATTAAGTTAGGGTTCAAAATACATGACCCTTCACACACCATTATTCATGTCCTCATATGAGAGACAAATATTTAATAATAGTGACACTAAAGATATTAAAAAAAATATGATAGAGGATACAATGTAGAAATGAAGAAAATATTTAAAATAATATGATTCAATTGAAAAAACAAGTATCATTGATCAATTTTCACTATTTCTCAAGTAGAAAACCCCTCCTAAAACTTCTCATTAATATCAGTTGTTTGGATAAAATCCATAAAAATATACAAGTCAATACATACATTCATATGCTTGAATAAAAAAAGAGATGAAAATGCATTAGATATTTATAGTTTCATATTTTTTGCATACTACATGATTAATTAATCCTTTCACCAATACAAAATCACATTCTTTACCCTAATAGTTTCTTCATCTGTTAGGGCACATGCTTGTCATAAATGTTGGTGATATGAGATACCTAATATCGGAACTAGCTCCAAATATATTAATAATCATTTCCAAGGAGTGTAATAACCTAGTCAAATCTAATAAATTTTTTATTATTTTCACAGTAAGATATGAATGCAAGAAAATTCTTGCAATAAAAACATTACTGAATTTCCACTAGCATCAATTTCAAAAGAAATAGAGTTGTATCTCAATATAGAAGGATATAATGACTTATTTTAACTATAAAAATAAGTGCCTACACACAATGTGGTAAATAATAACATTGATATCATCCCTAGACTACATCGTCCTAATACTTCTATGTACCACATATACTTTATTGATAATTAAGAAATCAAGTAATAAATCCATGAACTAGTGGAAAAAGGAATGTTATCATGCCTATATCATCTCCTTGTCATAGACCAATTTGTATAGCACCAAATAAGGATGACACATGGAGGTTTTACATTATTTATCGATAACTCAATAATATCGTAATGATATACCACTATCCTCTTCCAAGGATTACAGGCCTTTTGGACCAACTATGTGGTGAAAAATACTTAACTATAATAGATTTTATGTCTTTGTGTCATCAAATATATGTTGATCCTCGATATATATGGAAGACAAACATCAAGGATAAATAAAATTTATTTTAATGGTTAGGTATACCTTTCAGCATGACCAACAGTCTAGCCCCATTAATATAGATGATGAATGGTATTCTAAGACTATTGACCAGTTGATTTTTCAAAATCCACCTTTATGATATCATGATATTAAAAAAAACATGGGATGAATATCTATGTCATATAGGGCACATGCTTGACACTATTCATAAAAAATCCAATACATAAACATGGATATATATTCATTCACCATACTATATATTCAATATATAGAATAAATTGTAGACACACAAGTAGATCATGTTGACGTAAAAAATATTTAGTTCATCTACGATTGGGCAAAATAGAAGAATCTATAGAGCTTCACAATTTTTTAGGATTGGAAAAAAAATAGAAGAGATTTTTTCTTCATTTTTGTCTCATGACTTGTTATGTAAACTACATTACCCAAGGTAGTAATAAAAAAAAATTTCAACTATAAGTCTATAAAAAATAATGCATTTGAGGACTTGAAATTAAAACTTTTTTCCACACCAATATTCATTTTACCAAACCGTCAACAAAAATTTGAGCTCAAGATAGATGCATATGAATTTGCACACAAATTAGTCCTCACTCAACATGGTAACGAGCTTACTAACCATAATTAAACCTTATCCACACCAATAATTTACTACCTAGCATATTATCATGATCTTTATGTGATTGTCTAAACATGTAAGCATTAGAATCATTATATCTCAAGAAAAGAGACTTTGATCTACATAGATCATAATCCACTTTGGTTACTACAAATTCAAAAAATAATAATAAGAGTGGCATTAAAAATGGTCTTTATATCTTTAATAATTACATTCAAATATAAATCATAATAATGGATGTGCCAATCAAGTTGTTGACTACCCGAGATGACCATTATAAATTATAAATATCCTCTACATAGTTGATGCATGATAAACGGAAGTAAACACATGGTCAAAATTGTATCCAATTGAAATTTAATTTTCACATATCCATCATAATTTACTCTATGGTAATTCAGCTAAAAAATTCTACTTACATGATGGACTTCTATATCATGTTGGGCATTTGTGCATTCTACATTGGCATAAATATGAAAATTAATATGGGGGGATTAGTTTATCAAGTTTTTATTAAATTTTTTATTTTATTAACATCTTGAAGTGTTTAAAATTTATTTCTATTGGCCATATATCATTATTTATGATTCCAAATACAACAAGTCTTTTACTTCATTTAAAATTGTGAAACTAGTGAATAAGAAGCAAGGTATGCACACACTTTTATTAGTACCAAACAGACCATGGTAATCTATTTCAATGAATTTCATCTTACACAAACCTAATATCAATCGTGATTATGATTATGTTTATGTAATAGTTGGTAGATTAAAAAAAATGGAAATTCTCATACCCTCTAATAAAGTAATAAAAGTCTAGATAAAACTCAATTTTAATTTAAATACATAACTATATCCACTATGTAATCTTGGAAACTATATTATCTAATGTGCATACAAGGTTTTCGACCTATTTTTTCAAATCACTTTGGTCTATACTAGACATAAAGATGAAAAAGTTCACCACCTTTTATCTTTAGAGTAATGGACATGTGAAAGTGGTAAATATGATGATAGTGTATATACTGAGAGTTTAAAATTATAAGAATCAATATAATTATGATGAAAATATTATTTGTATTTAGTATAAATAAAATATATTTTTTCATAAATTTACTTCATACTATCCTTTTTATGTTTTTTGGTGCCAATGTCTAAAAACACCAAAAAACACCAAAAAACATATAAATAAATAAATAAAGATACATAGGACCTTACTAAAATATAGATACATCTATATAAATAAAGATAGATAGGACCTTACTAAAATATTTTTCCACATTGGTAAGGACCCTACACCATCACTAAGTAAGTAGGGGCTAATCGTTTTGATTTTAATCTTGTTAATTACATGGGTTTTCATATGGACTTGAATGTAGAATTCTTACGACTTTAATTTCCACCCTTGTTGGATACTTTAGATATTATTTGGATTTTATATTAGACAACGATAAATAAAAATTAGAGTGTTCCATTAGAATCAAATCAAGTCATTGACACTAAGGCAAATTTAACATATAGATAACATTCCATTCTTTTCTATATTATCAAACGAACTTATGTTCCTTCCCAATGAAAATGCTTTATTGTAATGCAACTTTCCAATCTGTTTGCACATATTCTTCCATAACTACACACAATGGGGATCATTATTCTTCAACTAGGGGAAATTGATCTAGTAGAATCTAGGTCACTTTAATCATATCACATATTCTCATGTTATTGGATTACATATTTTAATATGTCTTTGATCTTTACATTTAATACATAGTATATTTACTTACCCTTTTAGTAGACAATACTACTCACAAGGTATCTAAGTGTGACACATGACATATTTTTAAAAAACCAAATAATCATCACACATAGATAAAGTTTTCATTATTAAAAATTTATGTATATATTTAATCCAGATAAAGTTACCCCTGATAGATAGTAACACATTATGCACACATCCTCCTACTATGGACTTATCCATGTGCATTTCAAATATATATTTTTAATGTAACATGGCTATATATACCTATTATATATTTTTTTTATCACAAAACAAATGGTGTATTTATATATCCATCAAATTTTAAGATAAGACATAATTTTACATGATTTTGATGTTGGCCCTACATTTTACCCAACAACCATGCTCAATTGAAGGGATATCATTGTTTTATATGAAAAAATTTATATGTTTTATTTATACATAACATTTTTTCCATGTTTAATTACAATGAAAACTACTTTATTATTACTTATTCAAAATTTACATGTGTCATGAGGAATACATTATTCTCTAACATGAACATAAATGTATATGATCCCACTATGCTAGCTTCATTTGATCTATATGTTTGATACATTACATAACATGGTTCAACTTGATTTCTTATCATATATAACCCTTGGCCTTGTGTATGTTCAACATACACCATCTTAATTTCATGGCATCATCATGATATGTGTGTAAGTGACTTTGGCCTTTTATATTTGTGTGACATTTAAATGTCCCTACTATTCAACCTTTGATCCATATGTCTGACATTTATTAAAACATTATAACTCTATGTGACATTTTACATGTCCCTTTTATGCATTATTTGGTATTTATTATGTGAAATTATGTTACTTTGATGAGATGTTCATTATTTGTTAATATGGTGCCATGATTATTATCATACACTACTACATAAATATTACATCTATTTTTGGTGCCATGATACATATAATGTACATACAAATTATATGATTCAATGATTCATTTTTCAATAGTACTATGTTTGCAATATATATTCAACACTTGAAATTTATTTGCATGCTTAACACATTAATTTAATGTTAATTTCAAATTAAATGATCCAATGAAATATGCAATCTCTTCATATGATTCAATGTCATGTCTCTAAGATCTCAATATAATTCAAATATGGAAAATATTATTTCATGATTATATATTTAACAAATTCTCCTATTTTTCATTATGAGATAATTGATTGATAGGAATTTTCTCTTGTATCAAAATGGGGGAATCATATTGGGATTATGTCCATGTTTTTCCAAGTAATACATTTCAAATTTTGTAGTTACAATATGAAAAAATCAGCAATACAAAATATTGAGGGTATTTATATTGCTTATGCACTCCACTCCTATAGCCAATAAAGAATAAATACACTTGTGCAAAGATATTTAAAAAATATAAAATTATTTCAAAAATATAAAATTATCACTCTATACAATACAAGGGGGCAGGATATACAATTCATGACTAAATTACTACTTTCTAAAATTTAGATTTCTCTTTTCCAAAGGTTCAAGAAGTTACAGTTCTACTCTATATCTATCTATAGTGGTGTGATTCATATTTTTCAAGTGAACCACCTTTGATAATAGTGATTCTACACATATTGGCTTCCCTTAAGATAATAATGTGTTTTCTACCACTCCTTTTTAATTTATCAAGAGAGATGTTGGTTCCCAGTTATACACCTTGTATGCTTGGCCTTATGCACTTGAAGGAAATGGAAAACAAATATGAAAAATGTTATATTATGTCAATGTTTCTAGGGAAGGGTTTCGCATATAAAATGGACTAGATGTATAAAATGATTGAGAGGCACCTACAAAAGGTATGGCTAGCTCCCTACTACTTCTAGCTCTGCCTAAACCAAGGTGAGAGGACCTAAGGGGTAGCTTGCTCACATGGATTGATTTCCTAATTCAATATCCATGGGGATTTTTGGCATAAGGGAACAAAAATCTGACAAAAACATAACCAAACTCACTCACTCCACCTAGGAAGGGTTGTCACATAAAATGAGCAAATGATCTAGGCCAGATACAATCTACTAAAGACAGATATAAAAGTTATTGTGATCTTCATTATAAAGAATTTTCAACAATAAAAGGATGAATAAAATGTTACATTGTTGGTATTTAAATTGCAAACTAAAAACCCATGTTAATTATTGAAGATTTTATGCATCTAGAGGGAAAATAACACTCATAATATGCAATTAGATGTATTATTTCCAGGGTAGGATAGTGTCGGACAAATTGATAGTTATAAAAATGGAGGGTGGTGTAATGGTGGTATTCAAGCATCAGGGATTATTTCAATATTCATGACATTACCTATTGAAAATATGTAAAAAACTTAAATACAAGCGAATGTAACTACCAAGAGTGATTTGTACTTATTGGTGCCAATGAAATATAAATACCCAAATGATCCTTTAAATTCTAGAAAATAAACTGAAACTAGAATATCACATGTTTTTTCCCATTGAATACATAAAACTATGGTCCCCTAACAATTTAATCAATTACATATTTCCAAAATTAATGTAGAAAAGGATTTATAATCTAGCTCTAAACCCAAGATGAGAACCAATAATCAGCATAGAACAATATATCCAATCAATAGAGTTTGTAAAACATATTATTGCACTTCATCAATATAAAATAGTAGAGAACAATAAGAATTTTAATTAAATATAAAAGAAAGTATTACATACATCAATGTTTAAAAATGTTATCATGAGGACAACCATGGTGGATTTAATCTATGTTGGATAGGGGAGACATATAGAGATTCTCTCAAATATTTCTAATGGTTGTATAGTGATAACCACCTTAGCAAGAGAGACAAAATACACACAAAATCAATCCCAAAAATTTAGAAGAGCCTATACTAAGGAAGGAGAACACCAAAAACAATGACCCACCCTTGAATAAAAAGCAAAACCTCATATTTATACATTTTCAAATCAGGGATAGTGGGTCATAATTTGCAAAAGTGCAACATAAACCTTCAAGTATGCCATGACATTCCCAGATAGAATATGTCCTTTTGTGACACCTGAGATCCTCGTCTATTTGTAATAAAACAATCATTTCTTTAACTACCTCTATAAATAATGATGAAGATATGTAACAAACTCCTTTATCTTTTGACTAGAAATATTTCCATATGAGCTAGAAAGAAAATATTTATTTGAGGAGTAAAATATACTTTGTCTTCATGTGAAACCATCTAGAGAATCTCTTTACCACTTGAATGCATAGTTGGAACCTCCTAGATATTTGTCATTCCTTTTATTCATTCCATTAGAATAACCTACTCTTGTAATGATGGCATTGGAATGTTCTAGCTATGATATAGATAGAAAATTATCTGCAGTCATTATCTAAAAAATATGCTTTAGAATGGACCAAAGATATTACTCTATGATTTGAGTCCCTCTTAGATCCATTATGGACACATATCACCTTATCAATATTTCTTTTCTATAAATGTTATCAAACTACTCATGAATGGACTATAATTAAGCTCTAGATTGAATTTTTTTATGCAAACACTGATTGAATTCTCTTCAACTTGATTACACTGCAAATAGGGATGAATTAGGATTTATAAAAATTCTTTAGGGCTGATTTGGGATTAAAACAAGTTCATAATAATCTTTATTGGTATTTATATATTTCACATTACATGTCCCATGACTTATATTACCTTCTAGTTCATCTATTAACACCTTTGTATTCCCTAGGTCTACATGATCTCTTTGAACTGACTCGGTACTTATGTGGCTCCACCATGGAATTCTACTCATTAATCCTTAAAATTTGACCACTTGTCATATCAAGACATGTGTCATTTTCTTATTCATCCTTATCCCTTTGAATAACCAATTTCATCTTGTACTATTAGATATATGTGTAAAGATCAATGTAAACCATCAATTTTGATCAAAATGACCAAGCACTATTGGCTGATAGCTATTTTTGGCCCTAAGATCATGGCACTTGGTAGCCACACAAGATTTATACACCCTACAATGTTAGATTTACTATGATAACACATTTTCACCATGTGGTGGTATTGGATTTGCTTGGAGCTTTGTTGAATAGTCGACCATCATCACCCATTATCGATCTTATTTACATAGAGTTATATAGGCTATTGATCTATACCTAGATTATGTTTACATCCATTTGACCATTAAAATTTAGACCCTAGTGTTTTTTTCATGGTTTAATTTTTACACCTACATGGCCATCAAATAACATCCATATAATCATCAATGATGTCTATGTGACCATAAAAAATTTAGCCCCAATGGCTTTTTTCATGTATTAATTTTGATGTCTATGTATCCCTCAAATCACATCCACATGACAATAAAAAATTTAGTCCTAATGGATTTTGACTTGAGCTTAATTTTGATGCTTGCATGATCATCTTCATTTGTTTATTTATATGTGACATGTAAAATGGCTCGATCTAGTTAGACTTGTGCTATGAAATTTTCTTCATCCTTAAAAACTTCAATGATTTTCTAAATATAGTACCAACTTATCCATGATGTTGAACTACTCATACCACATGAAACCTATTAGGATACTTATTTGCTTTGATTCCATGTCAAATGGTGGGTTGAGGATAATGGATTGAACCAAAATGTTTGAGTACAAATGCTCCAAACAAACTATCTATAGGATAAATCTTGAACAACAAAATCCCAAATATAGGATACATTTTTGAAAAGCTTGATCTTTAAATTATTTGGATAAAATGTTTGAAATATTGAACTTGAAATCACTCAAATAAAATGTTTGAGGCCTGAGCTTTGAAATGCTTCAAATAAAATGGCTGAAATCTTACGCTATACAAAATTTTTGAAGGCTTGGTCTTCAAAAACAAGGAAAATAATGTTCAAAGACTTAGTCTATAACTTGACTTGAAAATATATTAAATAATTTGAATTTGTGACCCTTTTTTAACTTGGTGTTTTTTCCATATACTCATGTGGACCTTTTCAACCTTTCTGCAAACTATACTAATGCAAAGATTTCACTGAACCTTGAGAATTATACTAGTTCAAAGACTTTTATAAGATGGAAAAAATTATAACTCAACATCGTGTGATCTCTCTAGCTTGATTTTAATCACAGAATCTACAATTTTATTAGAATATGAGAACATTAAGCATTTTTTGGAACTCAAATTATACATGGTTTTCACAAGGCAAAGGTTGGAATTTTTAAATCATGTGAACACATTTAAAATATGAGGCAACAGTGGGATTTTCATCTATAACTATTTCAAAAAAGGGTAAAAATTTTGCAGTGCAATTTTGGGCACTAACACTAGCTCTTATCCAGGAATGTACACCCCCTATGGGTGTGTAAACAACCCTAAAACATAAGACCATGTGCCAATTCAATGTGCCATGGTGTCAACACATAGAAATTTATGAGCAAAAACTCATGGAAGGTTAGAAAAACAATTACAGACTAAAAAAAATAGATCAGGGGGATTTGAAAATAAACACATGAAAAAAATAATAGAAATAAACAATACAAGTAGGGCCCTATGTAAAGGTCTGACAAAGCAGAAAAACACTATAAAATATGTACACAGTTGTGGTGTTAATCAAGGTAATGTTTTAGATGCATGTATTGAATGGTAGATCAATTACTTCATCAGTTCTTAATTTATTGATATTTTTTAGTAGTTTTGTGGCCAAGTTGAAGTAAACCAATCTATGGACTTACTTGAAGGTCCTTCTAGTAGGATATAATACGATGACATATTGAAACAAATCCTCCTTAAGGGATCTTGAATCTGGATAAGACCCAGCCAAAATATCTTGGTACCTCTTCAAAATTTGAAAATAATTTTTTTTTTCAACTATAATTAGGTAAGTACTAAGCAAGAGTTCCTTAGGATTAGCAATGTCATTTGTGCACTCAAAGTACTGCTCGAAATAAGTCTAAAAAAAATCATCCTTTGGTACATGAAAGATAACCACTTTTTCATTTAGTGACTTTCTTCAAACAACACCATTATTATCAGACCCAACATCAAGAATATTTGGTTGCTAAATAATATTCATATTCCCAACGAGGTCACCCAATTCTACATCCCTGTCTAACCCTTTGGTTAGAGAATAATTTAGATCTTCAATTACATCATGATTGGGTAATTCATATGCTTGTGTCATATTATCATTACAAGAAAATTCATATGTTAGTACTCATACCTTATTGATTGCATTCTAAAACTAATCTACAATAGTAACACACATCATTTATGTGGATGAAAAAACCATACATTGGGAGTATTAATAATTAAACATCAAAATATCATCATCACCATCAAATGTAGACTCAGGATCATCTGCATCTTCATCACTTGGTTTAGCAGTACCATATGGTGGATGTGGAGGGAAGCACATGTCATACCAATTACTATCAAAATCAAATTTAATAGCATTTGCTTTGTCATGTAATGTATCAATCACTTTTATTCCCAATTCTCTTTTATAATTTATGTGATCATATGCAAGCCTATTTTGTGATTGGTTCAGATTTAGATTCCTCTCCCAAATGGTAGACACATGAGGTTTCTCTTTTCTATCTCTAACCAACTTGTATGACATTTTTTGATAGTAGAGGCAAAAAATTTAATAGTCTCCTCAAGGTTGGATATCTTTGTGGACTATGTTTTCTCTATATTAATCAACTTCACATCAGCCTACTTATTTATGGGATTTCACACATCCCTTATGTTATTCTCAATATAGATGGTCATACTAAATACCAACCATATGTTTGTGGCAGCGTTGTCCCTTAAGTGTTATGTATCCCTCTTGTCAAAGGTATCATATACTTTATCAAGCATGTTTTATCACTAGGCCTGATGTTTTTTGGTAGTTAAATCATAGCTTTGTTGAACCATGTATTGAGGTCCTAAACACACTCATTTATGTTCTTATTGATTTTTTCAAACTTAAAAAAAAGGAACCTCAGATCAATTCTATCACCATACTAAATTCTAAAAATATTCTTCATCTCTTACCATGAATCAATGCATCTAAAGGGAAGATAATTGAACCATTTACATGCATCTTCCTCTATCATGTGCACAAACAAATTAATTCATACATCCTCATGATCAACCTCATAATCCTTAATAATAATTTAAAAATACCTCAGGTGGTGATAAACAGTCAATGCATTGCTCCCTCAAAAATTTTGAATGCATTTCCTTACTTCATTTGGGACTTCATTAAGATAACCCTCCATTTCATTAAAATTTATAGGCCTGAATATGGGAACATGAAACGTAGGATGTTCATTCTCATTTGTGTCTCTCTTCCTCATGATTGATTCAATGGTAGGTTGACAAACAATTGGAAAAGGGATGTGAGGGGGTAAAGGAGGTGGACTTTATGGATCAGACTTAAGAGGGGATTCTTCTAGTTGAGAATGAGATAGATAGTAAATAGGGTTGTAAGGTTCTAAATCAATAGAATAGATATGATTAGAAAAATTATGATAATCTTTAACAATATGAATTTCAACAAATAGAAGATCAAGATTACTAAAATTTTCATAGCCCACATAAACTTCATCAGCTGCACCTTATTCTTCTATAGGCCTCCGAACTTGTCTCCTTCTTTGATGAACACTTGGGGGAGAGATAAGTTTCAAAAATGAGTCACATTTAAAGGATGACCTTATTAAATTCATATTTACAAGTAAAATAAACATCAAATTTGAAGATATTGAAGATGGGAACTGATCTCTCTTTGATACTAGATGATTTTGTAGAGTCGCCACTAGAAGCAAACTTCTAGAATACAACCATTTACAGACTTGAATTGATACATATTGAAGCCATATATTTCAAAAATGAATAATGATGTAGTAAATCAAACAAAATGAAACTTTTAGATTCATATTCAAAAGGAGAAACCACCTCAAAACATGATAAATTCATAGCTCTTTGCAACAAATACAACATATGTCAATTATCAAATCTCAATTCATAGGACATCCCTAGTGGAATACTTTGGTATTGATGGAAAAGATTGCATAGTATCAAATAATAACTTCAAATTTTAAACTCATTATATATTAATAAAAACTATCTAAAAACACATCTAATATTACTTGCATCAAATAATGGTATAGAAATTTTTCAGACCTGAACATATGTAATCAACTCTTTGCATTATCACAAATAATTAAAAAAGTACCTAATAACATGAATTAACTTACATATATTTTTAAGATTCCAAAAAAACACAAGTGCCATGGGTGGATTTTCTTTCCATAACCATAGTGCCACAATTGACTTTGACAAATCAAAGATAGTCAAATTAGTGCAAATATAGGTAGAGAACATTAAAAATGATATAAACTTTAGAAGAATCCCTGATTGCATAAGTCAATAGGACTTCAGTTTGATCTAGAAAAATAGAGTCAAAATCATGTTGGTGATGTTGATGAATCAAATATAATACAATTGTATCAAATATAGGTAGATAACGTTTCAAAATGATTTAGTTATAGCTCTCTGCAAGAGTGCCTGATAACATAAGTAACCAAGGAACTTTTTGTCCACAATAATGGAAAAAATAAAGTGTTGCTTACCATTTATAAACCTCCTACACTCAACCTTACACACTTGAATAAAATGGTGAACAATGATGCAAAACCCACTAGTATGTCATTGTAGTTAGTGAAGAGTTTGGAATCTAGAATAGACCATATGTAGATAAAGACTTAGATGCACCTACAAAGGATATGCTTAGCTCCATCCTAATTATAGATCTACCTAAACCAAGGTGAGAGGACCTAAGGGGTAGCTTGCTCATATGGATTAATTCTACAATTCAACCTCCATGGGTATTTTTGGCATAAGGGAATAAAAATATCACTAGAACATAACCGAACTCACTCACTCCACCTAGGAAGTGTTGTCACATAGAATGAAAAATGGCTATAGGATAGATATAAGGTAATGAAGATAGACATAAAGTGACTAAGATATTAATTATAAATAATTTTCAACAAAAAATTGTTGAATAAAATATTATAGTGTTGCTCTTTAAATTAAAAACTATAAACACGTGTTATGTATGCAATATTTTATGCATCTACAGGGTAAATAACACTCATAATATGCAAATGGATGTATTACTTGTAGGGTATGATAGGGTAGGACAAATTTATAGTTTTAAAAAAAGAGGGTGGTGCACTGGTGGTCTTAAACAATAGGGATTATTTCAACATTCATGACATCACCTATTACAAAGATGTCAAAAACTTAAATGCACGTTAATGGAACTACCAAGAGTGATTTTCAATTATTGGTATGAATGAAATATAAATACCCAAATGATCCTTAAAATTATAGAAAATACACTAAAACTAGAATATCATGTGCTTTTTATCCATTGATTCCATAAACCTAGGGTGCCCTAACAAGTTATTCAGTGACATATTTCCAAACATAATGTAGAAAGGGATTTATAATCTAGCACTAAACCCAAGATGACAACCAGTAATGAATAGATAATAAGATGTCTAACCAACAAAATTTTTAAAACATATTAATTCACTTCATCAATAGAAAATAATAGAGAAGCACAATAATTTTCATTAATTTTACAGGAAAATATTACACACATTAGTGTTTCAAATGTTATCATGGTGATAAGAATGGTGGCTTTGCTCCATGTTGGATAGGGGAGACATATAGAGATGCTATCAGAGCTTGTTAATGGCTATATAACTACAATGACCTTAGTAAGAGAGACAAAATACACACAAAAATGATTCCTAAAATTTGGAAAATCCTATATTAAGGAAGGACAACACCAAAAAAAGTGACCCACCCTTTAATAAAAGGCAAAACCTCCTATTTATACATTTTCAAATCTAGGAATGTGGGTGATCATTCGAAAAAGTGAACCACAAAACTTTAAGTCCACCAAGATGATTCCAACTAGAATATACCATTTTTTCACACTTGATATCCTCATCTATTTATAAGAAAATAATCATTTCTCTAACCACCTCTACAAATAATGATGAAGATATGAAACAAACTCTTTGATCTTTTGACTGGGAATGTTTTCATATGAGCTATTAAGAGAATATTCATTTGAGGAGCCAAACAGACTTTCTCCTCAACTGTACCCATATGGAAAATCTTTTAGTCACTTGCCTACATAGTTGGAACATCCTAGATAATTATCATTCCTTTTATACATGTCATATAACAACCTACTCTTGTAATGATGATATTGGAGTGTTCTACCTTTGATATACATAGAAAATGATATGCAATCATTATCTAAAAGATATGCTTTGTAATGGAGCATATATCCTCCTCTGTTATTTGAGTCCCTATTGGCTCCAATCTTGACATGTGTCTCTTTCTTGACCTACTTTTGTTACAAATTTTACCAAACTGCTCATGAGTGGACCATAATTTAGCTCTGGATTGAATTCTCTTTATGTGAAAACTAATTCAATTCTCCTCAACTTGATTATGCTATAAATAGGAATGAATTATGATTTTTTAATATTATTTAGGGCCTATTTGGAATTCAAATAGGCTCACAAGAATATTTAATGGCATTTTTATGCTTCAAATTATGTCCCATGACTTATATTGCCTTCTATTTTATCTATTAACGCCTTTCCATTTCCTGAGTCCATAAGATCTCTTCAAACTAAATCAGTGCTTATATGGCTCCACCATGGTATTTAACTAATTTATCCTTAAAATTTGACCATATATCATATTAGGACATGTGTCATTTCCTTATTAGTCTTGAGCCCTTTGAACAGTCTATCTTAGTTCACACCATTAGATCTGTGTGTATGAATCAATGTAGACTATCGATCTTGATCTAAAAGACCAAGAGCTATTTACTAATAGCTATTTTTTATCCCAAATTCATGCCACTTGGAAGCCCCATGAGTTTTCTACACCTTGCAATGTCATTTTTGCTAGGCTAATGTATTTTCTCTACATGGTGGTCTTGGATTTTATTGGATCTT
This sequence comes from Torreya grandis, assembly GCA_037957365.1. Taxonomy (NCBI): domain Eukaryota; kingdom Viridiplantae; phylum Streptophyta; class Pinopsida; order Cupressales; family Taxaceae; genus Torreya; species Torreya grandis. The sequence continues at coordinate 3,092,077 of JARHVA010001003.1, read as the reverse complement.
CATTGAACAGTCACCATAATCATGCACCATCAATCTTATCAACATGGATTGATGTGGGCCATCGATCTATATCTAGATTATGTTGATGTCTACGTCACCATCAAAATTTAAACCCTAGTGTTGTTTTCATGGTTTAATTTTAACATTTGTATGATCATTAAATGATGTTCACATGATAGTCAAAATTTTAACCCCAATGGTTTTTTATCATGGCTTAATTTTAACATATGTGTAACTATCAAATGACATCCATGTGACCATCAAAATTTTATCCCTAATAGTTTTTTACCTGAGCTTGATTTTGTTTCTTTCATAAATGTCTTCATCCGTTTGTTATGCATGACATGAAAAATGACCTTGTCTAGTTAGACTTGTGCTATGAACTTTTCTCGATCCTTAAAAACTTTAATGATTTTATTAAGCTTTTACCAACTTGTCCATGACCTTCAACTACTCAGACCACATCAAACTTGCTATGATGCTTCTCTCCCTTATCTATATGTCAAATGACATGTAGATGATAACAGATTAAACTAAAATCTCTAAGTAAAAATGCTCTAAATAAACTATCTACAACATAAATATTGAATAACAAAATCTTGAATACAAGAATCCCAAATGAATATCCTAAATTATACAATATTTAGAATCCTGATCTTGGAATTCTTTGGAAAAAATGTTCAAAATCTCTAACTTGAAATCCCTTAGAAAAAATATCTGAGGGCCTAAGCTTTGAAATGCCTCAGATAAAATGTTTGAAATCCTAAGCTACACAAAAATTCTAAAGACGTAGTCTGGAAAACTCACAAAAAATATGTCTAAAGACTTAGTCTAACATGTATCTTCTTGAAATCCTAATTAATTTGAACTTGTGACCCTTTTTCAGCTTATTATTTTCACCATGTACTCTTGTGGACCTTTTCAACCTGGCTGCAAACTATACTAATGCAAATCTTACATTCAACCTTGTGAATTTTACCACTTCAAATCTTTTTAGAAGATCTAAAACATTATAAATCAGCATCATGTGATCTCTCTAACTTAATTTCAATCATAGACCCTGTAATCTTATTGAAATATGAGAACATCAAGAATTTACTAGAACCAAGATTATATAGGGTTTTCACAAGGGAAAGGCTATATTTTTTAACTCAGCTGAACACTTTATAAATAGGATACAATAGTAGGATATTCATGTATTGTTATTTTAGAAAATGGCATAAATTTCTTAGTGCAATTTTGGACACTAACATGATCCACATGAAATCTTAGTGACACTGAATGTTGTAGTTTCACTTTAGTGAATAAATTTGTGGCTTCCCATCTCTTTAAGTATTACAGATTAATCTATGAGGGTTAGATCATACAATCCTTTCAACTCAAAAATATTCATCGATTGTATAGATTGATAATTTATCACTCACAATTTTCCACATGTTCGACACTTCTCCACATGCCTCCAGAAGGAGGCATACACATCTCCATGACAAAGATAAAGTTCATATACACATTCTACTTTTAGATTTCCTTTATGCTAGTAATTTTATATGTCACTATAATATTGGAAAGTCAAACGTAAAAACTTATCCATAAATAATAAATGGTTTACTATACTTATCCTTTAAATATTTACATTATTTGGCCAATTTTCCATTAAGATAACCCATAATATCTAAGAAATCCTTTAAATTATTGAAAATACCAAGAACATATTCTAGACATACTTATTTAATTCCCACTCATCCATATTCAATATATACTTTAGTGTCACTCTTTTTTTATAATAATCTATTTGTTTAGGATAAGTTTGTATTAGGTAGGTATTGGAGTTGTTGCCAGAATCCAGATAATGCAAATGCAATGGAGATGTGATCACATGAGATGAAGCAAGTGCACACCACATAGATACTAAAACAATTTGAAATTATACAAGAAGATAAATTACACAAGACAAAATGGAGAACACCAAAATCTATTCAACATGAGATGGCCAAAGTGAGGAGTACATATAGGAGAGTACGTAAGTAACTCCTCCACATAAGGTGGACAAGGCACCCCAAATATAGATTGTAACTCCTCCATGAAAGGTAGTGACAAGGTGCTAAGAATAGAGAAGTAACTCCCATCAAGGGAGTTATTTATAACATTATTATGACACCTATGACACATCAATGACACACACTTCCACATAAGATAGTATGTCCCACAAATGTAGGAGAACTCCAAGTATGCACAAGAAATACAATTTCCCTAATTAAAAAATAAGGAAAAATAAAAACCTACACTAATAACCCCCCATAAGTGCAGCTTAGGTGGGCAGTGTGGAAATATAAAATGGGTCCCGAAAACTAGGCCTAATGAGGTACCCATGTACAAATGTAATCTCCCATAAGATAGAGAAAAGGAGAAAACCCGTACGAAAAAACTCCCCCCCAAAAGAGAGACATAAAAGAAAGAAGAGGCTAGTGGCCCCCCCTAAAGATGATGCTGCTACAGATGTGGACCACACCCCAAAAAGAGCTCATAGATGAATGAACTTGCTCTAAGTGAAAGGTTTGGTGAAGATGTCTACAACCTACTCTAAATACTAGCAAAATATCAAGTCAATGACCTAACCATGAATAAGCTCCCAAAAGAAATGTATGTGAATCTCTATGTGCTTGGTCCACTGGTGCTGAACTAGATTCTTGCAAATCTAAATGGTACTCTGGTTGTCATAATAAATGATGGTGGGCTACCTAATAGGAATGTCAAACTTAGAAACAATCCACCAAAGCCAAATAGCCTTAGTAGCTACATTAACAGCTCCCCTGTACTCTGCCTCTGTGGATGATATAGCAATAGCATTCTACTTCTTGCTAGACCAACTGATAGGGCTAGAACTTAGAGAGAAACTGTAACCAAAAGTGGACTTGTGAGTCTGTGAATTGCCAGCCCAGTCTAAATCTATATATCCAACCAAGTCAACCTCTATGCCAAATCTGTAATGAATCCCATATTTCTATGAACTCTATGTGTAATGCAAGATCCTCTTAGCTACATTCTAATGCAGCTCATGAGGTTCCTACATGAATTTGGAGACAAGTCCCACTATTTATGATATGTCAAGCCTACTGTGAGTCAAGTAGATGAGACTACCAACAAGTTGTCGATACCGAGTGGCATCAACCAATGGTGAAGAACAATCAAACTCAAGATTGAATCATGATAGAAAGGGAGTCAAGGATGGCTTGCAATCATCCATGTGAAACTGAGCCAATAAATAAAGAGTATACTTAGGCTGTGTAAGAGAAATATTTGAATTTGACTATGAGATCTCGATGCCAAGGAAGTAGTGTAACAAACACAAGTCTATCATGTCAAATCTATCCTGGAGATATGCCTTCACCACTATAATAGCCAATGAAGAACTCTCGGTGATCAAAAGGTCATCAACATATAGAACCAAAATCAAGAGTGAATCATCCTACCGAAAGATGTAGACATTGGGTTCAGAATGGCACCTAGTGAGACCTGTTGTGAGAAGGAAAGAATCCATCTTGGCATACGAAGCCCAAGGGGCGTGTTTGAGGTGATAGATAGATTTCCTAAGTTTTCATACTAAGGAAGAATCCTGAATAAATCCTAGCAACTGCTCCATGTAGATCTCCTCCTCTAGGTCTTTATGAAGAAAGGCACTCTTCACATCCATCTGATGCACATCCCAACCATGTGCTACAACAATAGCCAAGGTGAGTCAGATAGAAGTCATCTTTGCAACAGGTGCAAAAGTCTCTGAGTAGTCAATGCCTACCACCTGTGAGAAACCCTTGGTGACCAGTTTCACCTTGTACTTATCGACTGACCCATTTGCTGCAAACTTGGTCTGATATATCCACCTACATCGAACCATATTTCTTCCCATAGGAATTGAAGTCAAATCCCAAGTGTGATTTTTGATTAAGGAAGAATATTCTTCCACCATAGCACTATCCCACTCAGGTACCCCCAATTCCTCTTAAAAATTCTATGGATTTGATACTAAAGTAAAGAATGCCTGTGGATCTCTCTGAATATCCCCCTAATACATTTGTCATCTCTGAGATCTCCTGCCCAAGTGCCAACACTCTCAAGTGTCTGTCTGGCCCAAAGTGGCCCAAAAGTGGGCGAGTCAGGTGCTAACTCCTCATCCTCTGACTGACTATAGGTGGATGACTCTGCATCACTATCCTCACTATCTAAACTCAAAGAAGAATATGTCTCTGACTCAAGAACCTATTGTGGCTAATCTGAATCAGATGAGGAATCATCATGAAGAAGTAGATCCAATGAGGGAGAAGAAGTGTCATGTGTCGAGTCTTTAGGACTCTCCTAAAAATGGACACTTCTCTCGATGAACAACTCATGAGTGACTAGATCTAGAAGGTGATACCCCTTAATACCATCCAGATATCCTAAAAAGATGTAAGGCTTGGATTGACGTTCCATAGCTTTGCATTTCTTCTTCAGAATGTGGGCCATGGTTAGGGATTTGAAAACCCTGAGGTGCTCAACATCAGGTTTCCTTTTATGCCAAGCTTCAAAGGGTGTTATCCCTTTCAAAGCTTTGTGAGGAACCCTATTTTGAATGTAGCAAGCACAATTGATGGCTTCAACCTAGTACTGTGGTACTAAGGATTTGGATTGAATCATATAGCTACCCATCTCTTTCAAGAACTTATTTTTGCATTTAGTAACCCCATTCTGTGAAGGACTGTAAGTGACTATGCGCTACAAATCAATCCCCTCTGTGGTGCAAAATTTCTCAAACCTAATGCTGACATACTCCCCTCCATTATCAGTTCAAAGAACCTTGATGGATTTCTCACTTTGTTTCTCAACAAAAGTCTTGAAGTCTAGAAAATTTTCAAACACTTCAGACTTTTGTTTGAAAAAATATATCCAAGTGTACATAGAAAAATCATCAAAGAAAGTGAGGATGTACTTGGCCCTTGTAAAAGATGGTTTGGGAAAGGGTCCTAATACATCACTGTGGACTAACTCCAAAGGTTGTGAAGCCCTCCAAGCTTTGCCTTTGTCAAATTTTGCTTCGAGATGCTTCCAAAGCGAGCGCCCCTCGCAAAGTCCTTTTGAGAATTGGACATGAGGCAAGCCAATGACCATATCATTTTTGCAAAGTTGCTCAAGATAGTGGTAGTTAAGGTGGCCAAACCACTCATGCCATAATTTTATAACTCCATCTAAATGAGTTAGCAATGATGTTGGAGAAGAGTCTGATGCAAAATGTGAGATGGTGTATACCCTGGCTTGGTGATCTACCCTACCCACTGCCACTATAGTATCACTATGCAACTCCCTGATAGCCACTAAATCTGGTGAAAACTCAACTCTCATGCCCTAACCAATTTGAGTGATTTGGTACACTGATAGGAGATTGGTTGAAAGAGAAGAAATGTGTAGAACATTATTGGATGTTCCTCCTTCCATTTCAACTGACCCTCTCCCTACAATAGAAACCAATGCGTCATCACCCAAACTAATTGAAGTCATGCTACAAGGCTCTAAAGATGAAAACTCAACTAGTGAAGAGCGCATATGGTGAGAAGCACTAGAATCAATGACCCATGATGATGTAGAAGCTATAGTAACTAGAAGGGCCTTGCCCTTTTCTTTCTCCTTACCCTTGCCTTTTGCCTTAGTAGAATCTTGAGTGGATGAATTCTACTTGATGGACTCTGGTACACATATGTTGTGCTTCTCTAGAAGATGAGTTAGGTGATCTATTTGTTTCTTCATGAATTTGTGTTCATCATGCACTATCTTTCTATATTAGGCACACTTAAGCTTCTCCTTCTTAGGTTTAGCATTGGAGGAGGAAGTCTCAGTGTTGTTTTTGGCAGGATTGTTGTTTTCTTTCTTCTTCTCCTGGTCCTTGTTCTTTTTATTCTTCTCCTTTGTTGAAGTCTTATCCTTACCATTTGTAGCTATCAAAATCTTGGGGTTGAGTAGACTTCATTGTGCCCATTTGATTTAGCTTATCTTGCTCCCTAATCAAGTCGGCAATGAGTGAATCCAAGGAAGGCATTTTCCATGTAGAGCCAAGGGCACTTTTTATGGCATGGAAAGTGGAGACAAAGACTGATAGCTTGGACCTAACTTTGCAAGAATAAAAAGAATGAGTTGATAATATTTCTTCTCTATCCCACATTATTCCAATTTCAATCTAAGGGCCTTAAACTTTTTGAAGAAGTCCTGTAGGGTGTCAAAATTTCTAAGACTTAGACTTATAAGTTTGTTTTCGAGCTCATGACCTCTCATCTCATCAAGCTTCCCAAATAAGTTTTCTAAGGTGTCCCATATGCCATTGAGAGTTTTAGAGTTTTATAAATGGAAGAGAATATTATCAGATACAGACAAGCTCAGTAATCCATAGGCTTCATCACTACGGTTGTACCACTTGACCTTTTCAGCATCAGTGTTGGGTTCTAATTTAGTACCCATGGTGATCCTATACAACCCTTTACTTCTAAGAATGATTGATGTTTTATCCTTCCATTCATGATAGTTTAAGGGTGTTAGGGGTTTAAGTTGAAAAGAATCTATTTTTAGCTTAATTTAGGTGAAGTTGTGTTGATTGCAAGTTGTGAAACTATGCAGAAAGGATAATGAAAGCAAATAATTACAAGTTGTGAAAAAAAATCACTCCACCCTAAAATATTGAGCCCTCCCCCCAAAATATGCAAGTGCATGCTCAAAATACATCAGACTCAGTAGAGAATGTGTCTTAGAGCAATCAGTGCAAGACTTAAAGCAAACAGGACGTCAGACTCAGTTGAAAATGTGTCCTGGGAGACCCAAATTTTAGGCACTTTATAAAATAGTGCATTTTTAACAAATAATAAGCCTAAAAGGTGGATAATTTAATTAAAAACACTTTTTTAAAAAATGGCACCCAAATCTGAGCTACCATTTGCAAGATATTAAAGGTTCAATTTTCCTGTAAACTAATGTTTTTGCAAAAAACACTAAAATATTAAAAAATGCATGTTATGAGAGAGAAAGTGGCCTTCCAACCATTCATTGGATTTGGCACAGAAT
>JARHVA010001003.1:3000000-3080000 GCA_037957365.1 Torreya grandis | reverse complement strand
TGGACTTATATGGCTTGGATAATTATTTGTAGGAAACAACTTCATCATTTATAGATGGGCCTTCTCTAATAGCCCATGTGTGTCTATACATATGCATTCACTTAATTTTTGAGTCATTCTATGACCTATTCTTCACTCAAAACCTAACTCAATGAAAAGAGGAAACAAATAATATAAATTTAGAGGAAACATGCAAAGGGTTGGTTTTATTTTTGACAATGATGCTCTAATTTCAAATGAAATTTTTGTCATTAATATACAATATAATATAGGATCTTTTAATTATAGATGTGTATGTTTACACACTATTTTTGGAGTTCTTGAGATGGAATATGAACCAAAGAGGATTTAGGCTATAGGGACTTGTACTTTTGGATGTCTATATTATTAAGTTAAATAAACTAAAATAAATTCAAAAAATTGAATCATTAGGGAAAAGAAAATAAAATTATGTAGTGTTATAAATACTTGGATGGCATAAATGGATATCTCATGGTTTTAGTGAAAGGAAAGGAAACATGAATATGAAAACTAGTTCATTATTATGGATTTTGAGTTAATGGGATGAAAATGAGTGGAATAGACTCATTCATTACATGGTACCACTGGACTTGAATTTTTTTTATAAACATGAATACTTGTCTTGAAAGGTTCTAAGGTGAGAGGATGACACATGGATTCTTTCCATTTCATAGAGGGTAAAAGAAACATCACCATGATACTTTTTGATCATTATTTATAGTCGATGTGATGGGAGGTAATTAAATATAAAATATGAATCAAAGGTATTTAAAAATAATAATTAAAAAAAAAACAATAAATAAAACTAAATATTGGGAATAGATAAATAATATTAAAAAATGAGACAAACATAAATTCATATCCAATAAACCCTTTTTTACTCAAATTTGAAAATTGGAAATAGGTGTAATGAAATACTAAAACATATTTTTTTAAGAAAAAATAATCTCTAGGGTTTATCTAAATATTGGCTTAAGATCCATCTACATATTTTAAATATTGAGACAATTTGTTTGATTTTGAGAGCTGAAAATTGGTATCCTTAAGTTCTTTGGAAAATAATTTGAGTTAATTGGTGATAACATGTACCTATAAGTTTTGATGTTGTGTAGATGGATGCTTGGTATAAATGAAATGTCATGATAATAATGAATTTTCATTTTATTTAATTTTTAATAATTAAAACAACTACTTAATGCCTCTCGACAAGTTTCTATACATCTAGTAGTGTAGGCGCATTTATTTATTGTGTATCTAGGGAAAAAATTAATATATAAACTAATCTAATCCATTTTTGATATTCTAATGCATCTTGTGAGATCTACACAACTTCGATTAATTTTAGCATATCCCAAATAATTCAAAATTCCTTCCTTTTAAATGAAAAAAATGAGCCATTCATAAAAATTTAAATCAATCATTTAAATGGTGGTGAGATTTAGGTCTCATAAAATAATTTCAGATCCACCCATGTGATTGATGTACATATGTAAATATATTAGGAATTCTCCCATTGTGAGTTTGAAACTACTAAATTTCCTTGCATAACTCAACATACTAAAATCTGCACTCAAATCTAGCATTTTAGAGATAGAATAATAAAATATTTTAAGCATGCAATCAACCTATTGTTTTGAAGTCGTGTAAATTTTCTGAGTTAGTCAGTATTATCATCCTATATTTTATTAGAAAACCCACTACCTCCATGGTTTTTTTGGTTTTTAATGAATCAAATTTAATCAAAAGAAATAGTTAATTAGGTATTTAGTAAATCCTTGTCTTGCTCATCACCCACCTTTAATTCCACTTCTTCATCTTCTTCTTCTTCATTGCCACCTTTGATGTATAATAATTAATTATTAATCATATTTATGTTCTACACTACAGTCAATATCATAATTAAACACAAACTACTTATCCCTTTTCATTATTTATTTGGAAAAGCTAACCTAATAGGCCTAGGGAAAAACAACAATAGGGTGCTCTGATCTCTTATGCCTATGAAGGCATGCCTTTAGTTTTCCAATTTTATTTCCTTTACCATGATGCCATGATAAGAGAATCAGATATATAAAGTGTACTAAAAAATTTTATCTTATGTTGGACATGATTGTTTAGTCCCTCATTAAATAGACTGTTCAATCTATCATTTCTGATCATCTCCACATTCAAAGATAGATTTTGTAATTTGTAAATATAATCATTGATCAATATTGTTTTATGTAGTTCTACTAACTAGTTTAGATAAATCTCCATTAAACACTTTATATCATGATTCTACAATTCCTTAGTAATTACTAATTAAGTGATATTGATAGTGTTATTATTATTTTGAACATAAAAACATAAATAAAAAATGAATAGTTCAAACTAAAAATATAATTATACCATTGTAACCTTCCATCCACATGTGATCTGATATACATCAACAAATATCCATATCAATGATCTAAGCGATTGGATCCCTCCCACTGATCTTATACATTTATTTATTTTAGGAACATCATTGGAGGCCTTGCATTAGAACAATGCAAGGGGTAATTTTATGTTAGACTTGGATTAGGATAGGTGTGGATAGAAATTCCACCTTAGTTGGGCTATGCATTTGTGACCTATGGTTATTATTATTAAATTTATTCCAAGCTAAATATTTGATCTAATATGTGTTGTACTTGATCTAGTCACTAGTTGATTTTGTCCATATCTCCTTAATTATACATTTTAAATTATATATTTTGAATATTGTAATAATTTGTCTTAGTCTATAGTCCACTGAATAAAAACCTAAAATAGAAGATCCAATTATTCATATTTATCATTTAATCTCTCTCTCTCTCTCTCTCTCTCTCTCTCTCTCTCTCTCTCTCTCTCTCTCTCTCTCTCTCTCTCTCTCTCTCTCTCTCTCTCTCTCTCTCTCTCTCTCTCTCTCTCTTTATTGGAGCGTTATAACCTTTATGTTGTCCATATTATGTAGTCCTTCCCTAGAGAATATTTTATGTTCATTTTTTAACATTTAATGTTTATGGATCTGATTTATGGTTAGGTTTTAGGATTTAGGGTTCAAGGTTCAATGTTTAACATTTAGTATTCAAGGTTAGTTGTTTAGTGATTGGGGTTCATTGTTTAGGTTTTAGGGTTTAGCTATGATTGGGTATAAGATATTTTTACAAAAGGCTTACGTGGTTGAGACAATATTACATAGACAATTTCTTTTTCTATTATGCAACTAGATAAAATCATAGTGAAAAGGTTTTAAAAGGCTTGTATTATTTTGATTGTATCACTAAGGCAAATGCAAAGATTATTATATTGTGCAATTGTACAAAAATATTCTAGAATTTTCTTTATAAAAGAAATTTTAATTTTATTTGTTCAAGTGAAAATATCAAACTCATTAAATATTATAATTTATTTTTATTTAATCTTAAACATAAAAACACTTACCAACTATGTCGTATAACCTTAACCAAATCAAATCATTAATACCATCGAAATCAATTACATATATAAATCAAATTCTCAACAATTAATGATAATATCCATATAAAGAGTAGACCAATATTAGTAAAATGCAATAATAATATCAAAATAGAGTAGATCCACACAATGATGAATAGTAGAGAAAAATACTATAAATATATTTGTGAGATAGTTCAAAGGAGAAACCTTCACAACATTACAACAAGAACAAAATTCGTTATAAGATAATGAGGTAATAACTATTATCTCATATATATTATACTTAAGTTATGGATACTCCTGAAGCTAACACTACTACTAATATAAATAAAGAAAAAGTCTCACATGACTAAGTAAAATATGTCTCTAGCCACAAGTTCACCATAAATATAATTATATGTTAGTGGTTAAAAGGTACAATAATTATTTAGGGTATTACACAAATTTGGAGACATTCATCTCCATTTAGCATTAAATAATTTAATTTAGTTTTGATACTTTACATATATTATAATTTAATGTCGATGCATATGTGTGCATAAAATTGTGTGTGTGTGTGTGTGTGTGTGTGTGTGTGTGTGTGTGTGAGTGAGTGAGTGTGTGTGTGTGTGTGTGTGTGTGAGTGTGTGAGAGAGAGAGAGAGAGAGAGAGAGAGAGAGAGTTTTGGGATGCATTTATTTCTATTTAGCGAGAGAATTTATATCTAGATTTATATTATTTTTCTACTTTAAAATGCATGTAAACACACATTTCAAATTGTCTCTCTATCTATATATAACCAAAAAAATATATTATTTATTTTGTTATTATTAAATTAACACATTTATTTATGTTAATTAATTTGATTAAAATTCAGAAATATAAGCTTATGTTTTTAAATTCTACCTTTTCTAAAATTTATCTCTTGTGCATCTTCCATTTTATATTTTGTGCCCTAAGCTTTGTTATCATCATCTTACTTTTTGTTTGATATCCCCTTTAATTCAACAATTTATCTCCCCTTCTTTGCCTTTTTTTTAAAAGTTCGCTGCAATTGCAATTCAACATGAGTGTTCATAATTTTTAATTTGAATTTAAATATCATCTAAACGTTGATAAACATTAAAGTTTATTTAGACAAAGTGCAATTAGAAATTATTCTATGAGAATCAATTGAACACTCATTAGTATTTTAGTTATTAGAAACTATTTAAAATTGTTGGAACTATTTCATTTGGAGAAATTTTAGTGTATGACATAAGAATTTGAATATTACAAGAAATATTTTAAATTATATAATTTTTTATATTTTTAATTCCATTATTTAATTTTTAATATTGTTAAATTTTTAATGATTTGATAGGTATGCTTTTTTCTTTTTATATTCAAATTATTATTTTCAATCTTAGGTTAGGAGAAGAACAAAATCTCATTTACATCTACTCCTGTTTTGAACTAAACTAAAGATAAGAACATTGAGACCAAATTAGATCAATTATGCAAAAAAAAAATATATTTATGGAAATCCAATACAAAAGAGAAGAATTTAAAATAACACGTTAAAGTAGTCAAATTATTATAGACTTTGTGTCTTTAACATAATCGTGTACATTTTAGGTTAACCCATAAACGGTCAATAAAAATATATTCCAATAGTCGTGTACAAACAATTTAAATAAAAGCATGTGAATGCCCCTCTATGGTATTAGATTGATTAAATATGCATTATTTCTGTATTGTGATGTAGTAAAATACAATTAAATTATTTATTTGTATATATGTATAATCGATTTATTTATATTAAAAATTCGAAATTTAAATATTATTTGACGCAAAAAAGGAGAAAAAAATAAAAGAAATCTTATAAGAATGTCGAAAACAGGCCGAAACTGTCATCTAGAGTGGAAAAATATGCTTATGTGGACAAAGTACCATGGGAAATAATGATGAAGATTTGACAAAAGGAAATAGCAAATTTAATCTACTAAATGGATGCTGCCTCCAGTGAAACATGACCATGACCAAATATGATAGTAATTTTTCCGACGGATTTATCAACGAAGAACCTTTTTCAACAGTTAATCAACCCAATTTCCACAGGTAAACAATAATATATATGCTTTGTTAATTAAGACGAAAGCAGACAGCATTGGAAACATGATCTAGACGAAGAAATACCCCACAAAAAAGTATATATAGAGAACAAAATAGCAAGTCGCAATGAGATTTGACTGAATCCACCTCTGAGAGCTCAAATCTGTCGGCTGAAAAACTTATCTCATCCTTATTGCCGCTTTTCATTTCATATCATTTCCGTTGTCTCAATTTTCCATACACTCTTAACAATTAGCAACTAATATAATGTCCCAAAAAAAAGCATTTTTAAAAAAAATATATTTTATGTTCTGTTTTTGCAGTTAATCACATATATATATATATATATATATATATATATATATATATATATATATATATATATATATATATAATGTTGACTAGAGATCGAGTTTAATTTATGCAATAAAGTATAATGTTACAATTAAAGTATTCAAATATTTTTTATAGCATAGTTTAAGTTTTCACCTGAAGATTATTATTAGATATCAATTTTATCCTATCAAAACTTGTTTATGGTATTATTGGTTTAATATAATTGTTTATTTATTTTTATTTTTTTAAATCCAATAAATTATTAAGATTATTAAAATCTTTATATTGTAATGTCTCCAATATTTATATATCAGGCACTGTAACATTACACGTTTCTCATCTTGCACCACTTCTTTATTGTCCGATTTTATATATTTTGATTTCTTATAATTCGTTCTAAAATGCTTTTTTAATTGAAGATAAGAAAACAAAATCTTGGGAACAAAACAGTTTTAAAAGCACTATTTTTTTTATAATATATACAGACTATCATCTTCCAAATTATATATATATATATATATATATATAAACTCTGAAAAAAAAATTATGTATAAAAATAAATAGAGTATATATTTTTAGTATATAACTTATAAAATAAGTTATTTTTGGTGAAATTGATAATCCTTAATGCTGAAAACTCAGTCTAATGCTGCAAAATAAATTTTAAAAAAGTTTCATTAAAAAACAAAGAGTAATTAAATATATATCTTCATTTTTTACAAATTTAAAAATAAAATAAAAAAATAGATAGTTATACAAGATAAATTTATACAAACTCGGATAAAAAAGAAAAATTCTTCTTTTTATTTTTCTAAATTATTTTCTTAAAAAAAAAAAGATTATGTAAATGAGAATTATTCAAACTTTGATAAAATATTAAATTAGATTACTTAACCCAAATTTATACAAGATTTAATAAGATAAACAACCTTTTTTTAATATTTCAACATTATTAGAGTCAACAAAATGAGCTAACACAAGCACAAATGTAAGGGTAAAAATCATCCCAAAATAGGGGGAAATAAATGGTTTTCAAATAGACTAGTTCCAAGAATAACTAGTTCAAAGGCATGGAATGAGAATGGCATGAGCTAGGGACTAGGAGAAGGACGGCGTGAAGGAAAAGGAATAGACCAAGGGATTATAGTGAGAAAAACCAGGATCAGAGTTTTGTAGCCTAGAGTGGGTCCCTTGTAAAGCCTCAAATTTGCTAATTTGAGAGGTAAAACCGGGGGTAATCATGGTAAGAAAGATCGTAGGAAGGTTTTGGAGTTTGTGATTGAGGGAGATAGAGAATGGTGGGATGAAAAAGTGAACTTGACCAAAATAAGCACCAACTAGATAGGTAAGCTTGTAGGGTTACAGAAGTAGAACTCAGAGAAAAATGAGGGTAATAAGCAAGCTTGAATTGTTATTAATAAAGTGGTAGAAGTTGGGATGGAGAATCTTGAAGAGGCGAAAAAGGTGCCTAAAGGAGATTAGTCTTTGAAAATTTTTGCAGATCAAAATGGAGAATTGTTGGCGGATGAGGTAAAGAGTAAAAAATCTAGGGCTTTGAAATTGTTTTGAGGTCTTTTATTTCTAAAGTTGAACTTTTGATAGAATGTGCCCTAATTTTAAAATGTGTGGGAAAATAGACAGTGGTGGGAACCATTGAACTTTGGATTAAGGAACATTTGGGTTCGTTAGTTGTAGTGAGATTTCTACCCAAACGTCTTTTTGTTGCGGTCTCTGAATCCAAAGAAGACAAAGAAAAGGCTTTCAATTTTAAATCTTGGTCTTTGTATGAAATGAGTCTTTAGATTTAAAATTGGATCCCTAATTTTTATTTGTTAAAAGCTAGGAAGGGTAGTTATCCATTACAGAAATGATTATATGGTCTTCATTTAGAATATTGGAATTAAGATTGTTTGACTACTTTGGGAGGCTTGGTAGGTTTGGTTTTGTAAATAGATGAACCCTGGCTTAAAGGCAGTAGAGCATCTTATGTTTGTGTCAGGGTCGCATTGGATTTAGACCAAGATATTTCAAAGTTTGTGATTTTTAAGTCAGGGGGCTTGGTTTGGCATTAGACAATTGATGTGGAGAATATCCCTTTCAGATGTTAAAGATGTCACCAATCAAGCCATATTCAAATGTTTTGTAAAAAAATAGGATCTCTCTTCAAACCAAAGTAGTTAAGACGATGCCAGAATTTATACTAAAGAAGGATCATAAAAAGATAAATAGCATTGAAAAGTGCTTAGATTAATAGGTAAATCATAGAAATGAGGATGAGGAAGCTTGGAAATCTCAATATCAAAATATTAGAGAAACAAAGAATCTGCTAGTTAAGTTAGGGTCTATGAAAGTAATCTCTCCAGCTTTAATGATCAAAAGCTATGAATTCATTGAAAACTAATCCCACTCCATAAGATATCTAGTTCTTAAAAAATAGGTGAATTCATAATCTAATGATGATGTAAGAATTTTTGAAGAAACAACTAGGGAGGTCATACTCTCTGAGGAAGGGCTAGATTTTCAAGAAGATGTTAGAGAAGATTTAGAAGGGGATTTGAATTCTAAGGAAATTCTCTCTATTTATCATTCCCAAAGTAAAATTTCAAGTCTTAGTTGGGGTTTTAAGAATAATTAGGGTAGAAAATATAAAAAAGATCTCATTTTAGGTGAAGTCCATGTAGGAAAACATGGTACTTTAGAAGACTTTTTGGATGTTTCTAAGTGGGGGATGGATTTCCCTCCTTTAGAATCATCAAGGTAAACTATTGGATTGTTAAGAGTTTGGATGCGCCTAAAAAGATATGGTTAATTAAGTTTCTAATATGTATTGATAAACTAAATATTTTCTTATTGCAAGAAACTAAAGATAATAAGGAGGAATCAAAAGGCTTTTTGAGATTGCTTGGGCATTATTAGCTAGGAGTTTTTTTGGAATCAATTGAAGCCTTTGCCGGTACAGTAATTCTTTGGTCACACTTTTAATCCAAATTATATTTGTTGGCTTCAGGTCAAAATTAGTAAGTGGGTAGAATTTCATGTTTCAAGTCTAATTTGTAGTTCCTTTTGTTTAACATTTGTGTGCCTCAGGGAGATTCAAAACAAAATTCTCTTTGGGAAGATATTTCATCCTTTTTAAATGAATTTAATATGGAAAATATAGTACTAATGGGATATTTCAATGATATTTTGAGCCATAAGGATATGCAAGGATGAGTATTTTTTGATTCTTGGGTGATTCAATATTTTGGTTTATTTTTTGCTCAAAATGATCTAGAAGATTTGGCACCAAATTCAAGATGGCTTTCTTGGAATAATATAAATATTTGAATGAAAAATATTTTAGAGATATTGGATAGGTTTTTTATTTTATCCATATGGAATCAAAGGAATGAGAATTGGATTGTTGGTTTTTGCCACAAATTATGTCAGATCATCAGCTTATTGCATTGAATGTTGATTTTGATTCCCCCATAGAAATAAGTTTGTTGAATTTTGAATTGATGTGGGTTAGAAATCCAAATTTATATGACAATGTTAAAGATTGGTGGAATCAATGTTTGGTCCCTCAAGTATCTAAAAATTTTCAGAGTAATAAGAGATCAAAATATCTAAAATAAAAACTCAATCTGTGTAATCATGATCATTTGAAGAATATTTTAAAGGAAAAAGTAAGGATTGAAGCTGTGTTGAATAAGATGAATGACAAAATTTTCAAATGGTGGATGGATGCTGAAGCTTGTTATCTAAAAAAATCTTTGGTTTGTGATTATGAGGAAATATAGAGAAGAAATCTTATGGAAACAAAATTTGAGGGAGAATTGGCTAAAGGAAGGGGACAAAATTTACATTTTTTTCATCTTCTAGTCAAAGATAAAAGGAAGGTTACTAGGATTTGTCATATTCAATCTAGCCAAGGGGTGGTTTTAGATTCTCCAAAAGCTATTCATTTAGATGTTGCCTAATAATTTCAAACATTGTTAAATGATGAAGATTTTTATAATTTGAGAGCACATAATGAATTTCTCCATCGCATTCCAAAAATAATTTCTCAATGTATAAATGAAAAGATGTTGTCCCCATTTTATTTGGAAGAAATTAGGAGAGTGATTTTTTCAACGGCTAAGAATAAAACTCTTAGGCTAGACAGTTTCTCTACACCATTTTTCTAATATTTCTTGGATGTGGTTAGTGTTGAAGTATTTGTGATGATAGAAGAATCTAGAAAGAATAAGAAAGTACTCCAAGATTTGAACATGACTTTTTTTCTTTATTTCTGAAAGGTGAATCTTAGTCTTCTTTCTTTGATTTTAAACCTATAGCTTTATGTAATATAGTGTATAATATTATTTCAAAATCCATTGCTAAGAGAATGAAACTATTTCTTGATAAATTGATATCTAGTGAGCAAGCAGGTTTTGTGCCAGGGAGAAGTATCCAAGAAGTAATTATAGTAGCTCATGAAATTATGTATTCACTGACTCATTATATTTAAAAAATATATATTAAATTTGAATGGTCTTCAAATTATGGATAGTTTTGAAATTATCATGTATCATTAATATTTAGATGATAATTTGGAAAAGATACAGTTGAAGAAGCTTTGGAGTTTAAAAAGATTTTAAGAAGTTATGAAGAAGCTTTTGGTCAAAGAGTAAATGAAGGTAAGTCTAAAATTTATTTTATCAATTCTCTTCCTAGGATAGAAGACAATTTAATTGGGATCTTAGGTTTTAATATTGGGAAGATTTCAAGTAAATATTTGCAGGTTCCTACTTTTAAATGATCTAGTTTTTTTGACATCTAGAAAGATCTGCTTCAGGGGTTGAAGGCTTATCTAAGTTCTTCTAAAGGAAGATGGATTTCCTTGGTTGGTAGGATAAATCTCATTAAATTTGTTCTCAATTCTCTTTTGACCTATTGCTTTTATATTTTATGTCCTCTAGAGCAAGTCATCAGATCAATGAATAAGATCATGAAGGAATTTATTTTGCAAGGTTATGGTGAAGATGATAAATTCCATTGATGAAATAAGAGATATTTTGTAAGAAGAAAAACAAAAGTGCAGTGGGTATTAAGGATCTCCATCTCTAAAATTTAGCTTTAGGAGCTAAATTATCTTGGAAAATGGTTTAAGAATTATAAATATTATGGTGCAAACTTTTTCAAGCTAAGTATCTTGACTCAAATTTCCTTGAGTGTATGGTGTCATCTGTGAATCCACCCAAAGGATCCCATGTGTGGAATTTCATGCTTAAATATATATGTATTATAGTGAAATATGTTTGATGGACTATTAATAATGGTAAGAAGGCTATATTTAGGAAATATTCTTGGAGTGGTCATCGTTCGTTGGCTGAAGAATTTGTTGGTAGTATGATCAAAACTTTTCTTGAAAATTTGTTGGGTTTGAATCTGAGTGATTATGTGGTTTTGGGTCCTAATTAAAGGAGAATAGATTAGAAATGGAAAAGTATGATAGATATTCCAATCCCACTAAATGAGGTTACATCTTTATAGGTTTATCTCAACAATAGGAATAATTTTCTTAATAATAAGGAAGATCAACTCCACTAGATTGGTGCAAAAATGGGCCTGTATTTAATAACATTAGGATATTAGATGATAGAAGCTGAACATGATTCTTTGGGTTGGGTGAGTTTTATTTTTTGGATTAAAGAAGGTTTGAAAAAATTAGGGGCCTTCGCTTAGTTATAATTGCATGTTTGTGTGCTCACTCAGGGTCGTTTGAAGAAGATACATTTTGTTGGGCCTTCTAGATGTTGTTTATGTGAGAAAGAAGAGGAAACCACTGACCATTTTTTATTTAGTTGATCCTTTAGAATTTTCTATTATGTTTGGGTATGTAATAAATTTAACTAGCCATAATCATGGTTGTATTCTCTCTTTCATGTATTTTCTACTTAATCAGTGGGTGATGTTAATCATTCACTCTATAGTATATGGAGATGTACCCCTACCATTTTAATATGGATGATTTGACAAGAAATAAATACTCATATCTTTAAAAATAAATATCAACCATTGAATGAGATCTTAAGAGAAATGGATTTATCAATTTTTGAAGCCATTTATTCACATTTTCAGAGAAAACAAGGAATTTTGATGGAATGAGATATGCAAATTTGTGCGAATTGGAAACATATCAAACCTCCTCCTATTAAAGGGTCAATGATAAATAAGAAGTATAAGAGAAGTAAAAAGGAGGTAGTTTTGTCTCCCCCACAAAATAGTTGGTTTAAACATAAATTTGATGGAGGTTGTAAACAAAATACTAGGGCATGCATGGCAGGTTATGTGAAAATAATTGCAATGGTTCTATTATTAGAGTAATTTTGTTGAAATTTAAAGATGGCATTAATAATAAAGAAAAATAATATGCTCTTGAAGCTAGTGTGGAGATGGATTTGGAGTCTAGGATTTTTTATTTGGAAATTGAAGGAGATCAACAGGTAGTTATCTAAGCTTTGGGATCTCAAAGGGTAAAATCATGGAAACTAAAGAATATTTTGGCTATAATCAAGCCAAAATTGAAATAGTTTGAGGATTGGATTTGTTCCCATTGATTTTGGGAAAGAAATAACATAGTGGATTTACTTGCTAATATAGGTATTGATCAATCCATAGATGAGAGAGTGTATAATGTTAGAACAGGTTGGGAACATTGCATTTGGCAAGATGAAATTGACTTGTAATCTATATTTTGCTAGTTTTTAATTTTATTTTTTAATAAAATTATAATTATAAAAAAAATTAGTCATTTTGGTAGAAGGTGATATCTTTTTTGCTTTTATAATGCTTATGTTTCCATGGGATTTATTATGGTTGGTTATGGTGGTCTGTGACTTTTTAACATTCTAGTTGGTGGCCAAGATTTGAATGTCTCATTATTACTTCAATTGATATCATACATAAAAATTTATCACTCTTGATAAATTTTCATGTGGATTGATAGGGTGCATGTTTTTCTTTATTATGGGTGTGGTAGCTTGTTTTAGGGCCTTATTACATTAAACTATCAATATAGATCATAATTGAATGGATTATATAGTATGGATTTAATATTTCACAATCTAAAATCTAGGAGATAGGATTCTTAGGTATAATCTCTAGAACATGGCTCTTAATGTATTTCTTTCACGTGTTCCATATGAAGAGAGTCACACCTATCTCAAATAAATGATTAGAAAATCATCCAATTGATAGATTTTTTTCCATTCTTGAAGAGGGTGAATGATAGAGGATAAGCCAAACCAAGGTATATTTAGTATATCTAAAATATTTTTTCATAATTTAGTGTTAAAGGAGCATAATAAAAAATAAATAATAAAAAATTTCCTCATTATTGCAACATAAAACACGTATAAAGGGACCATTTACACCACATTTAACTAATAACTCAACTATGAGGACTCTACCATGATGAAATAACCATAATAATAATCCAACTTTAGGTCGTAAATAGTGAATTCAAAGTTGTTTAAATATGTAATTAAGAGTCTAGTCTATTTATTGAGAAAGGGAGTGATAACCTTACACTACCATGTACTCTCCTAATCTTTAATTTCCCCATCCTTACTCATATTCCTCATCACTGTAGAAGATGTCATGCCTAGTGAGATTAGAGAGGATTTGGTCATTGAGAGGTTGAAAAATGTGGGCCAACCATTATTTAGAGTGAATCTATTCCCTTCCAAATTTATAACCTATGTTAGGACATTTGAAGTAATTATAAATTTATATATAATTATGATGGTGATTATAATCGATGATCCCATAAAATTGGGGATAAGTTTTATAAGATGTGAATGACCATCCCAAGAATCCATATATAACTTACTTTATTCCCATTATTAATGATATAAAAGAGTTTATTTTTAATTATAACCTCACATGGTTTAGGAACAACCACAATAGGCGATCCTTGGGAGGATAGAGAGAAATAAACTAGATGATTAGTAGGTTTATTTTTAGCATACTTGGCTTTTAAATTTTTCACCCAAAGTTGGGAAGGAAACCTAAGAAGAAGCCAATAGTGTTTTAAAGCTAGTGGTTGGTCATTTAGGTAGGTAGAGAGAAAATGAAGACCTATATGATTCTTATAAAGATAAAGTGTTTCCCATTTCACCATAGACCATTTTTTGGTGAGTTTTGGTCATGTCCATAATAAGTGATGGTAGATATGATCAATATCCATGAAGATAGATTTAGGAACATGAAGGATCAAGGAGAAGAAGATAGGAATACCTTGTAGCACCCTATCGATTAGTGTGATTATCCATCCCATATAAATCCACCTATGGATCCATTTCAAAATTTTGGTTTTCCCTCTAGCCAAAATCCAACTCTAACCAAATAATCAGTAGTGATTCAAATGGATTCTATGATATTTCATTGGTAACTCAACTTTTCTAAAGTGGAGATTATCTATAATCATAGATTATTATATGTTCAAAATGTGAAATGATTTTTTTTTTAATTTAACATCGTTAACAATATACATTATTGATTTACTAAAAATATTAAATAGTTTGTTAAAATTGAAGGCTTCATTATTTGTGGCTTTTCCCATAAGAGAGGAATCATCCAAAAACTGTAAATGGGTCATAGGCTCTAGTCCATGATAGAAAGTGATGCATTCAATAGTTTTGTCTTATCTTTCATTAGTTATGATGTTATCCATACTTTCAAAGATAATGATAAATAGGTAGGAAGACAAGGAGTCTCTTTGTGAAACATCTCAAGAAGCCAAAATGGTCTTGGAAGGTGTGCCATTAACAATAGTTAAAATTGTAACTGAAGTAATACATCCTTTTACCCATTGAATCTAATTATTTGAGAAACTAAACTACCTAAGAATTTTTAAAAGAAAATACCAGTCAAATCTATCACATCTTTTTGAAAGATTTAGTTTGATAAACATATTCAAAAAAATTTAGAGATGCACTAATTAAAGAGAATCTTGAGATAATATAATCTCATCAAGAATCTATCTCTCTTAAAAAAATATACTTGTTTATGGGATATAATTTTATACAAGAGGTGTTTCATTCTATTCACCATGATTTTAGAAATAATTTTGTACACCACATTGCATAAAGTAATAGGATGAAAACTAGATATAAGCATGACATTCTAAGAGTTATGAACCAAAGTAATAAATGCCTGATTGAGTTATTTAAGTATTAATTTATAATTTATTTCCTCTTCTATATTTATCAGTAAATTATCCTTGATTATTTACAAAAATACTTGATGTAACTCAATAGGAAATGTGTCAGGACCTGGGGGTTTCCCTCTGCTCATACTAAAGACTAACACTTATAATTCATCCATATAAATATTATCCATACGATCATGATTATCTAAGGCATAGATAATTGTAATAATCTCTTGAATAATGTTATGTTGTGTATATACATCCAAAGGAATAGAAGTAACCAACTTATATAATAATATTCAATCACAATATTAGTAATAGCCTATGAAGTGAAATCTTGATTTCTATCCTCCTTTTTTTGAGAGGTAATGTGATTAAAGGATCCCTTCTTAAGAAGGAAATGATGAATAATAATAGTATTTTTGTTCCCTTATTGAAGCTAATATATCCTTGATTTTTTATTCCATAAAATCTCCTCCCTTAAAATCCACTCCTCCAAAAGGCTAATTATACCAAGCTCCTCTTATTTGAGATCTTAGAAAATGCCTCTTAGGTGAATGGTGTCTCTAACAATCATCAAATTATCATCTATATCAATATTATTAGTAATAATGTGTCCAAACTCACTCAAATACAATATATTAAGCTAAGATGTTACCTAGCTAATATTTAACTATACATTTTAGTTCCATAATGGGGGTTATCTTTCTTCCACCTATCCTGGACTTTATTCTAAAGATACTCATGTATAAGCCACATAAGTTGGAATGGAAAAGGAGTGGTATGAGGTTGGGAGTACCCCAAATCCAAAAATATAGGCCATTGATAATACCGAACATTATCAAGTACTTTATATTTATGGAGTTACCCTTCAACCAAACACTCCTCTATAAAAAAATAATATGTTAAATATATCAATGATATAATTTTGACAAGCTCTATAATTAAACTAGGTAATGGTTCCATTTTGAGACATTATGTTAATTAGATTAAGATTAGAAGATAATATAACATATGTTTAGAACTAGCATCAAGCCTTTTGTTTCCTATAACCTTCTCTTCAATAGTGATTAAGGTATTGAAATCCCTTCCCTTAATAGCCTAATCACCCAGGTAAATATTAATAATGTACTCTATGTGTCTCCATTATTGAATTTTCCCCTCCAAAATATAATATAAATAAAATTTGATAAATATGACAAGTTGATGAGAATATTTATTATGAGATATGATTACCAAAACACCCTACACAATTAAGGTATTAATGACCACAATGTCCCTTGCATTCCACATACACATTATTCCTCTAGATGATCCCTAGGAGTCATTTTAGATTATATTTGAAACATTCCAAACCTTCTTAGCTAGCATATATATGTTGTTTATATAATTTTTTATTTCTTAGAGAAACATCATCTGAGGTCTATGAGCTTTTGATATTGTATTTATATCAATACACTTGGAGGGACAACCTATAATACCCATGATGTTCTATGAAATAGTATTTGTATCAATAAATTTGGAGGGACAACCTATAATACCCCTAATGTTCTATGAAATACATTTAATAATGTATTAATAAGATATATCTGGGTCCCCCTCTTTTTCCCTACCTTAAAAGACTAGTTTTTCACTTTCCCTTTATATATGGGGTGTTGTTGATTTCATTCATGTCTTATAATTAAACTCCATTTTCATGGTTTTATTTAATGTCTAACTGAGTCCATTAGGATCCATATTAGAGGGGATGTATAAATAATCGTAATAAGGAACTAGAACTCTAAGAGGATTATCATTCAACTCATTATTCAATTCTGTGTATGTTTTCTCATTTCCCCAATTTATGTTTCCTAATAGAATATGATTCATTTCAATCAAATATAGCCCTCGTATGAACCTATGATTCCATATACTTCCAAATTGCATGTTTCTAATGATCAACTGGGCCCAGTTGGGAATTTATAGTTACTTGTGTTTCATGGATTTTAGTTTCCACAAGTAAGTCATATTCCTTTGTACATTCCTTAATAACTAAAGAGATAAAATTATTTTCAGAAGAGGAAGGCACATAATTATGGGTCTTAGATTTCATAGTATGCTTCTTTTTTATTCTTGAAAAACCTCCATGTTTAGAGTTTCATTAGGGTTTTCATAAGCATATAAATAAAAATATTTAACTAAACACCCATATTCATTGTAAAAGTAACACCTCAAATAATTTTTTTCATAACTCTTAATTGAATTATAGTGTGATCATTTTGTGTAGAAAATTATTTAAATTAATGAGAGCACATATTTGAACTCAAACAATAAGTTCCAAATGCATAAATATATCAACAATAAACATATAGGTGCCTATGGTATTACCTATATCCTTTAAAAATAAGGGTTACATAATTCCATTGGCAAACCAAAAAGCCTTACCTAAACTAGCCCTACAGAAGGAAACTCTTCTTCTACCTACAAAATAGAATGCCAAGGCTTCATGAACGATCTAGATCATCTCACGAACCATAAACCTCATTATAAAATAAAATTATTATCTTCTTCATGACAAAACACAATAATCAAGTAACCATTAAAGTAACGATAAACTTGGTACTTATTTGAGGTTATCTAGGATTTAAAAACCTAGATTCTTAAAGTTTTCAATGTAAGTCAGAATCCAATAAATTGACATATGAGTGCCCTCTTTTACAATGTTTTTTTGTTGTTTTGTATTTCAACATGTTGTATATTTAACATTAGATATCCATCCACCACTTTTATGCCTCCTATTTCTATCTTACAGGGATTTATTTTCAGCAGGTGCATGTCCTGATGACAAAAACCCTACCTCCATTAGTTGTTGCAGATTCCTAAGGTGATTGTAATGATAATTTAAATTTAAAACTATATGAATTTTGATCTATTAAGTACACTATCTATAAACATAAATTTACTTAAAAATTATTATTGCTTAATGAGATATTCTTTCTGTTTCCTTAAGTAATTTATTTGGTCTTCATATGTAAATGAATATTTTTGTTTCTAGGGTGATGCATGATATACCAATAATATTAACTAAGGTTAGATTAATGGTTATAATTAATTAATAATATTATTTATAAACTCAAAAAATAATGTAAAATATATCACTAAAATTATATGGAGTGTTTTTAAAATTCTTT
Source organism: Torreya grandis (assembly GCA_037957365.1). Taxonomy (NCBI): domain Eukaryota; kingdom Viridiplantae; phylum Streptophyta; class Pinopsida; order Cupressales; family Taxaceae; genus Torreya; species Torreya grandis. Next base: position 3,061,763 of record JARHVA010001003.1, on the reverse strand, counting down.
CAACTCGTATTTTCCTTAATCACCTTTTTAAAAATTCCAAGAAAGAATATTTTAAAATACATATTGAATATGAGAAAAAATATTCCATGTAAATCATGTTTTATGGTATAGATGCAACCCACATTAACACCAAGTTATGAGTGAAAGGATGGCAAAAGACAAAAATAATATTAACTTTCTAATTGAGAAGGTTATTTCTTCATAATTATTTCCTCTCAAACTGTTAAGAAATACAATTTTATATACAAAAGGCATTGTTTATTTGATAAAAATGAATTATATGTTATAGCATGGCCTCCATGATTACCTCCTTATAAATAAATATTTTAATATATACCATGAGTGGAATTAAAAACATGTTGGGTAAGCATCAATTTTTATAGATGCTAAGTTTTATATGCAAGATTTTTTTTAATCAAAATGGACATATATAAATTCTTTAGTGATAAGATACTAACTAATTGATACACTAAGATATGTGCTTAGGTATGGAATAAATAATTTAATTATTCTAATTTCCATTTTAAGTGTTATTGATGCCATGAGCAAAGCTATTTCTTATGACTCTTCTAAGATATTTGAGGGATTTAGAGTGTCTTGTATGAAATAAATAATGTAATAAGAAAAATCATGAAAATAAATAATATTTACATAAAATTAAATTTTGAAACTTTTTCATGCAAGTCACATTCTCTTATTATCCATTTAAAAATATTAAGTGTTATTGATGCCATTACCAAAGCCATTTTCTAAGATTCTTCCAAGATATTATGAGGGATTTAGAAAATCTTGTATGAAGGAAATAATGTGAGAAGAAAAAGAAGGAAAATACATAATAATTACATAAAATTAAAATTCTAATAATTTTTCATGAAAGTCACTTTCTCTTATTATCCATTTTAAGTTTTATTATTGCCATGAGCAAATCCATATCCTAAGATTTTTCTAAGACATTATGAGGGATTTAGAGTGTCTTGTATGAAAGAAATAATGCAATAAAAAAAATCATGAAAATATATAATAATTACATAAAATTAAAAATTTAAGACTATTTTAATTTAAGTCACTTTCTTTTATTAATTTTTATTATTATTTTAATATTTTAATTTAAATTAAAAAAATTATACGATAAAATAATATAATACGTATAACAAAATAGTTTATTTATAATATTAAAAAATTATGTTTGTAAAATAAAATATTTTTTTTTCATAGAAATATTTATTCTCAAATCTTAAATATCAAATATAAGCTCTCTTATAAATCTTATTCACTTATATATTATTTTAGATTTAATAAAAACATAAAATTTATAACTATTTAAATAGTTAAAATCTATGTACATGGTAGATTTCAAATAAGTACATGAAATAATTCGACTATAATCATTTGTATATGGTCAATCCCATATGACATATAGTTATATAGAGTGGAACTATGACATCTCAAAATATATTTAATATAATATAAAATTTTCTCTAATATTTAGACCTAAAAAATATTTTATTGATAATACTTTATGCGATGAAGGTCTTCTTTTTAATTATTGACCTTGATAGTTTTAAAATGGGTTCTCCTCATAATCATATTTGTTATAAAGAGGTGACCCATTAAAAATAAGTTTGAAAAAAAAATCACACATTTTTACTTCAAATTAATCAGTAATGTCTATGAAATAACCACTCAATTACATTATTCTTAGTTATGTAAAAGAAGCTATGCATCACTCAATCCATACACCTTCCAAAAAGAAACTATTTATGTTTTACACACCCATGTCAAATATTAGTAAATATTAAGTTTACTTGAGGAACTATCGAATGAAATAAATATTATTTTCTATATATTTTTCATTAATTTTTTTAAAAATATAACATATTCAATTTATCACAATTTTTTTAATGGATTTGGGTATTTTAGGCTCCTTTTTATCTATCAATATTAAATATAAATTAATAAAATACTAATCACTTTAGGGATTGATAAGTTAAATTTTCAATAAAAATATTTGTATCTCAGTATGATGTTTTAATTAAAAGTTATATTATACCCCACACTCACATAATTTTTTTTTTAAATATTTCAAACCAACAATGTTTGGTGATTATATCTCTCTCAATACTATTTGAATTTTGATGATTTCAAAACTTTTTCAAATGGCTCATAGTTTTAATTCTAACAAAAAAATATTTCAATTTGATGTGTTACTACAAACTTATGACCTCTATAATACTTTTTTTGAAGCCTACATATTGGATTATAAATTGATGCAAATTTTTATAGTGGGCTTCTAGACATAAGAGGCTTTAGTATTAAAAAATAAAAAATATTGGACACCTACATATAAAAGATATAATATTCCACTTACTAAATGAGAAAGTAATGGAGTTATAAATAAAACATGTATTGATCACACATATAAGTAAAAACCATTAAATATAACAAATCTCATAATTTCACACACAAAATACCTACATAACAATAATGACAAGATAAAATATTATATTAATTTTCCATGTAAGTCATCAATCCTTATTAATTATTAAAAAGGTGTCACCATGTAAAAAACTTTAATAACATGTAAAATAAAATGATTATAAATATTCCCTCCTATATTAGTACCAAAACATCTTACATATTGACTTTCAAGTTAGAATCTTTGAATATCCCTTATAAAATAAGATAAAAAGAAGCTAGTTTCATTATTCTGAAACTCCAATTACTATCTCACTAAAGGATAATACAGCTTGAGTAAATAGATACAAAAAGTGACATACTCTTTACACATTTTTCTATAAGGAGAGGGACCATACAACATCATTAAATGTAAATGTTATACATAATAAGATCTAATGAACACATATATAGATTGTAGGCATGGCCATTGTAATTATTTTACCTAATTTATTATCAACAAAAAAATAGCTACATGTTACTCAAAATCTACTTAAGGACTACATTAGAGATAAGTGAACACTAACATTTGTGTCTTTGAAATTCAATATTCCTAATATGACATGCAAACACATAATTTAATTAGCTCATATATATTTGAATGCATGATAGTGAAGACCTTTGTAAAATATACAAAGTGAAAAGTTATATGAGTTCTAGTTCATGAAAAAAATATAAAATAGGGTTAATCAATATATTATTTTAGTACCTTACATCAATTGGGTAACGGATTCTTTCAAAAGCTTAAATGAGTATAACCATGATAGATAAAAAAGACATAATTTAAATAATTACCTACACTCTTTAATAATTTAAAAAAGTAGTAAAATTACCAAATGGAGATTTTACTACTTATAATATTTATGCATTACAAACAATTGATATTTAATATAATTAATAATATCATACATCAAGATTAATGAATTTTAAAATGATGTTTATAACTTCATTATTCATCTATAATACGTGTAAGAACTCATAACTTAACGACAAAGTGACATTTTGGACTCTCAATCAACTTCAATAATCTTCTAAAATTTATAATAATATAACAATCTTAGAATTAATTGAGATGCCCACTAAAATAGACACAAATATCTAGATAAACTCAAACATCTAGGAATAGTTTCTTTTCTACAACAAATAGATATAGATTAATGAAACTTTTAATAGTTTATAGTTATTTTCCCTCTAAAACAACCTAGGACCATTCCAAATAATTTTGATAAGAATTAAAACAAGAGGAATTTGACAAAAAAAATCAATATCAAAGCATAATTATTTCCATGTTCTGTGTAATATTTTATAGGCTTACAATGGTTGGTTGTTAAAACCAACCAACAAGTTGTAAGTAACATGAATAAACAAAATAATTACAAAACTAATAAAGTTAACAGAATAATATTTTTATCATATATGACCCAACAATTTCCCTATTGATCCAAAGCGGTATATAATAAAAATAATGGAGTGATGACTCTGAATTCATTAAATAAAATTTGAATCAATTACAACTCATTTACTCTACCTTCTAGTACTTATCAAAACTGATGCCCCTCCATAAATAATCCCACCCTACAAGTCATGGAATAAAAAGATGATGAACACATCAATATTTTCTCATCTCATATGATTTTTTTGTGGTACTATAGTAAAATTATATCAAATTAATATCCAAATACATTAATCCACCTAAAGCTTCACAAAAAATCCCATCTTAGTAACTAGCCTATAATGTGTTTAGGACAACTCATGGATGCACAAAAAACATTGATGAACTTTTCTCAAGATTTTGGTGTTAACAACCCTTATCAGCTCATATTATCAATAATGACTGATCAAATAATAAAAAATTCTATATGTTATCCCCTATCAAGAGAGGAGATAATTCATGCACTGAGGGGAATAAAATTGAATGATTCTATCGATTCTATGTCATAAATATCAAGTAGAAATACACAAAACTAGAATAAAGTAACAACACAAGCCAAAAAATTATTCTATAATGGATCTCGGGGTTAAGCCTAGTATCTTGCATAAGATCAATGAATCAATAATCATTCAAAATAAGTTTTCATGTCTATTAGGACCATAGACCTTGCCAATCATCCACATAATTTTCTTAACAAGAAGATATACCACTAGAATGACCCACATAATTTTCTTCAAGTTTATTTTTGTGTGGTGAGCAAGGTCATCAAGAACACATATCTACAAGATATCTAATACCACCAAATTTGAAACATTTGGGATTTTTCTTGTGATGATAGGATCCAAAAGAAGCTAAATCATTGAAAGAACCACTCAAATGAGAAGAATGACTATGGTGATGTTTGTATTTTGAATGTAATGAATATTAATGATGATAATGTTATGGAGACTATCTATAATGATGTGGAGAGTGTCTTGGATAATATTTTAAAGAATTCTTCTAAACCTAATCATGTACATGATGATGATCTTTGTGATAGGACTGGAATTTATATAGTGAGATTATTTCATAGGCATACTCTTTTTATTTGAAAATTATCTCTCATGCTAAATCAATAAATCACAAATATAATCAAATTATGTGCAATTGAGCTTATCACTAAGTTATAACATTTTTACAAAGTTGGTATATGTAAAACTAATATTATTAAAAGTTATGGACATGAGCATGTCATCATAAATATTACCTCCATTAGTAAAATACTCTTGCTTCATAGTTTTCCTAGGGGACATATATTCAAATACATCTTCTTCCATGCTAATATTGTTATTAATCAACTATATTAAGAGATCAATCATTTTATATGCAGCTTTTTTTTCATATATATCTTTTAACACTTTGCAAGCTTTCCATTCACCATTTTAAAAATCTTAAATATGAATAATCACAAGTCAAAAACATGATTATTCTAATAAATCAATAAGATGCTTATATCATTTTTGATATTGAATCAAGTTTGAAATTTAGTGCGTGGTGTAGAGTTTTTCTCTAGTATTTCTCACAAATCATTAAAAATCACCATATTTTCCATATTCATTCTCCATTTCTAGTATTTTTAGGTGTTAAGTGTCCATTTTTATAGATTAAGGTCATAATTTCAGCTATGATCACATTATAAATATATCCACAAAAAAATGAATGCTACTTGGGGTTTTGTGTTAACCCTCATAAGTAGATTCAAAATACAATAGAAATGTTTCTAGTGACCTTTCTAAAAATAGGTTATAAAGGTTGATTATTTTTGTACTCCCTTATAAGTCCTTTATAATTTTCCCTTTCATTATTTTTCAATAAAAATCAAATAATTTCAAAAAAATCTTTGACCAAAATTATGCCTTTTTCAAATACTCAAAACCTCCCATTGAAGTTTGCATTTATTTATCACTCAATATAACTATGAAGGACTAAACTCATGTTTAATATGTTTTCAATAATTTTATTTTTGTGTAAAACATGATTTCATCATGCTTCTATACCCTCTATATACTCCACTTATAGTTTATTATTGATTTTATAGGTTTTATGGATGGAAAGGATGAAGCTTTGGATTGGTCAAGAATCTACAACCTCAATATTATGTATCTTATTCTACTATCACATAACCTAAAAAATATGGCTTTGATACCACTGATGAGAATCAAAATAGGAGCAATTTGAAAAAAATGTATTTAATATTATAGCATCATTATTTATATATTTTCTATAAGCTTTTATAGGTTTAAAATGGTTGCTTATAAAAAGTAACCAATAGGATGTAATTTAATCAAATGAAAAAATAACTATAAAACTAATAAAGTTAATAAGGAAAATATTTAGATCATAAATGACCAAAAAAAATTACCATCAATGGTAGAAGAGTATAAAATTATCTACATCAAGTTGAATTGTGGTTTCAACCAATCACTATTCAAATTCACACAATAATATATTATTGATACCACTCCATGGGGAATCAATTCATAGGCTACCACATATATTAAATTCAGTGAATAGTAATCCACTTGGAGATTAAAAAATTAGACCCAAGAATAAACCATTTTAAATGAAAAATTGATCTTGGAAGAAGTAAAAAGATCATTTGGATAATAAATTAAGTTCTTCATGATGTTTGTGTGTTGTTATGAAATTAGGTGTTAAAAGATGATCTTTTGTAGTGATCCTTGCCATAAAATCTAGCTTTTAATTTTGAGAACTAATAACTAATGTTTTAGGAGAGAGCAAGGATTAGTATAAATTTAATCATGGAAAGATTGTTAAACTTGGTACTACCTAAAATTATTTTCACAACCAATCCCACTCTAATTCAATTGATAAACCTATTCTATACACATGTATTTCAACATTAAAAATAAATAGATTAGAAATTTATTTGTGAAAAGGTATATGCATACCCATCAATCACCCTCAAACTTAATACCATGTTAGATATGTGACAACAAAGTTAATATTTTCAATACTTTTATGATGGGTTTTATTTCCTATTAATTGACCGATTTTTCTAGGGGGGAACATCTCCCCCTTCAGTGTCCTTTCAAGTAGTAAAATCCTTGTTTCTAGGAAGACAAATTTCACTATATTCTATTTTTATAATAAAAGTCTTAATGGAGTTTTTGCACTCTATTTTTAGGAGAAGAAATCGTAATGATGCATTTCTAATTATTAATATTTATCTTTTTGGATTTTTCATGTACTATGATCATCTTGAATTAATACAATCACAATAGCTTACACTATGGATGTTTTGATAGCTTGTTAAGGTTCTATCATGTAAGTACTATGTTTTGTCTCATTAATGTTAAGTATTTTGTCTATTTGATTATATCTATTATTTCATTATATAATTTTTATATTTATTTAGACTGTGTTGTTTCTTAAAAAGTTGTATTAGATGAAGGATACTCTTTGTTTGTAGTAACTATGTTCTAGATTTCATAATATTTTCTATAGTATGAAATGGCTAAAGATACAAATGCAAATTTTTAGGTGGATACATTTAATGACAAGAATAACTTTGAGTTATGAAAAATCAAAGCACATGATGTGCTAGTGTAAAATGGGTTACATATATCCCTAGATATAGATTCAAATAAACATGTCATGATGAATGATGATGACTAGGAAGAGTTAGACATAAAATTTATTAGTACAATATAATTATCTTTATCAAATGAGTTTATTTTCAACATACCTAGAAAAAAGATTGTGATAAGATTATGGACTAGATTAGAGACCTGTAAATGAAAAAATATGTAATAAATTGTATTTACTTGAAGAGGCAGTTGTCTACATTTTGAATAAAATAAGGGATGAAATTTTTTTACCATTTAAATATTTTCAATACTTTGTTATGTTAGTTGACTAGTATTAGTGTGAAAGTATATGATAAAGACAAGATAGTCACCTTGTTATGTACTTTAATAGATTCTTTGGATCATATAGTAACCTTGATTAACTTAAGTATTTCTAATGAGATTGACTATTATTCTATTATGGGAGCATTATTGGTTGAGGAGATGAGAAAATCTAGTCTAGATAGTTTTATGTGTAAAGCTATGGTTGCTAGGGGAAGATATAAATAAGGAGGGAAAATATCCAAAGGCATATCTAGATATAAATCATAAGCTATAAAGAGTAAGGAAAAATTTTGGAATTATGATTAATTATGACATCTTAAGAAAGATTGATAGAAGAGGAAAGAAGGTGAAATGAAGGAAGAATCGACCAAGGAAGGAAATAAGGTAGCAACAAGTAATGTTATGAGTGATAATGTTTTATCTAGTTTTAATGTTTCTTCTTATAATAATGAATAGTTATCAGATTCATCTTCTAAATATCACATGTGTTTGCATAGGGGTTATTTTATTCTTAACAAAATCTTAATGGAAATTTTGTGGTTTTGGGAAATAATGTTTCTCATAAGATTAAAGGTATTGGTAGCATTAAGATAAAAATGTTTGATGGTTTATTAATGACTATAGTAGAAGTAAGACATGTACTAGAATTTAAATGAAATTTGATTTCATTGAGTGAATAAGATTCCTGTAGTTATAATTTCATAGGTCAAGGTAGAGATCTAAATGTGTCTAAAGGTGTGTTAATTGTAAGGGAGTCTCTAAAAATTGGGAATCTTTACATATTACAAAGGAGTACAAATATTAGTCAAGCAACTATGGTATCAAAAATAAAAAAAGATATTTATCATATATGGCATCTTCATTTGGACCACGTGAGTTAGAAAAGGTTAAAGGTACTAAAAATTTATTGATTTACTTCTTGGTTGAAAATATTTAGAATTGGATTTCTACAAGCACTATGTTTTTAGGAAATAATGTACATGGAAATTTGTTACAAGAAGTCATGTAAGTAAAATTATTCTTGACTATATTCATTCTAATGTGTAGGGTCCATCCAATATAATTTCATATGGGGTTCATTATAATTTTTTGCATTTATACATGATTACTCCAAGAACTTATGTGTGTACTATCTAAAAAGAATGTATGTTGTTTTCAATATATTTAATATGTTTAGAGCTTTTGTTGAGAATAAAAATGGTAGGTCAATCAAATGTTTAAAAATATATAATGGGGGAAAGTTCAAATCTTTGACATTTCTTAACTATTGGAAGAAATCTAGGATTGAAAGGCATAAAATCACTAGTTATACACCGCAACAAAAAAAGGTTGTTGAATGCATGAATAAGTCTTTTCTAGAGAAAGCAAGGAGCATGTTTAGAAATATAAATTAGGACAAATGTTTATGGTCAAAATTATTTTTTAAAATATGCTATCTAGTAAATCACTCACCATTAGTTGTAATAGACTATAGGATTCCTAAAGAGGTATGGATAGGTCATCCATGGGATTATTCATTTTTTTTTTAAAATGGTTCTATTGTTTATGCACTTACTAATAATAATCCAAATTAAAATATATACTCAAGATCTAAGAATTACATCTTTATTGGGTATGGTGAAGGACATGGTGTTAAGGGATACTACTACATCCTAATTTCACCTTATGACTTATAAACCTTTAATCTATTGATTAGTATGGTTATTGTTTGATTAATATTAATTTGATTTTGAGCTTTATGACATATACTATAATGGGAGAGTAATATTGTTTATTAGAATACATGATGTGATAATTGTATGTTATATTTTATACATTATGTGTATGTATTATTTAGCTATGCATCATTAGTGATATTTATGATGACTCAGACTAACTACCTAGGCATTATGTGGTGGATACATAATAGGTCATACCCTCAAAGTCTAACAAGGGAGATCATCATCAGAGAGGATCAACTATATGGAAATATTAGGGGAATATCAGTGGAAAATGCTAGTAACCCTATAAACATGCATAATAGATTTTAAATGATATTTACGTAAAAATGTTAATGTGCATTGATTTTGATTATATTTGCATTTTTGAAAATAATTCTATTATAAATTATATTTATTAAGTCTAAATTTTTTATTTTTTTAATTTAAATCTAGAAAATAAATATTTGTGTTAATAGATATAAGTATTATGGAAAAAATTATCTTTCAAACTAATTTTAATCAATGACTTACTTTATTTTTTAGCTAAATAATTATTTATCATTGTTTTTAAAATTTCATGAAAGTTGTGCTAATGCAATTTAAAGTTAAAAATATGAATTATGCATGAATTTAAATAAAAATTAGGACAGTTAAATCTTTAGTCAACTTAAGTGAATATTGAGAAAAGAAAACAAAAAGATGGTGTAGCAATTAAAAAACCATGTTTTAAATATAAAAGAAGATAAATTTAGAATACCTAAGTAATATGCATAGGATAACCAAAAATAGAATGTTCCATGTAAGGAAAGAGGGTGCATAAATTAGAAGGATGTATGTTTTATAAATAAGAGAAGAATGTTTGGAGAAAAAGACATGCATGGGAAAGGAAAAGGAAGCGAAGGAATTTGAGAGACTGAGAAAGATAAGAAAGGAAAAGGGCATATTACTAGGTAAATTTTGTAGTGGTTTTTCCTTCATTTCAAAATAATGCATTTATTATTCTACCTACATTTTATTATTTTTTAACCAACATCTCCTATTTAAAACTATGTCCATTTAGGATTAAGACAATGGTTCGTAGTGATTCTTAGGACTTTATATATCTATTAATGGTTACATTATTAATTACTAGCAAACTTCCACTCTAAATATTACATCCTAAATATACCAGTTTCCATTATAAAACTAGCATAGTGTACTTGAGGTAAACCACATTTTAATTTTGTTGATTTGCACCTTATTTCATTAACACTTGAAATTAGTTTCTTATACCCTACATTCTACCCTCTCTCCATGTCCTGCACATTTATTTTATAGGATTGCATTGTATCTATATTCATAATTATAGGCTATATTTTTAGACTTTGTTGGGTTACATCATATTTTATAAGTGGCTCATTGTATTTATTGCGCGTACACATCATAATTGTTTGGATTTTCAATTTATCAAGGCAACATTTAATTTGTCTTTAAAACTGAACTTATTTTATTCTATATGAGTGGCTGATTAAATTTATTTTATCTAGACTAAACTTAGATAGCATCCCATTCTATTTAAAGAACTTGCATTGAACTTAGAGTGGTTGCATTATAAATTGTTTATCCTGCATGTCAAAGTGATAACCTTGTTTTTAATTCTTGACTTCCATAGTATTTACACAGACCTGCATTTTGATCTTGTTTGGGTAGTACTTGAAGTATTAATTGCAATGTCAAAATATATATCTAGGCAATGTTCTCAAACCTACATTTTCATGTCTATGTTTCCCCTTCATTAGATATATTGGTTTGCTTTGAAAGTCATTTGATTATTTTAGCAAGAGTTATGATTATGGTCTACCATTTTATTCTATTCAAATAGCCCCATGAATGATTAATAGTTTGAGTTACTTTAGTCGTGTTGAATTTATTGAGATGAGCTCCATGTGCCAAGTTAGCATTTAAACTTGTAGGTTTTGTATTATTCATTATTTTTATTAAACCTGATGTTTCATGTAGTGGATGCATATTATTTCTAATCGTATACATACTAATCCATTTATAAACCCCATCTTCCATTTAAGATTATGTTTCCTTATTTTAAGTGTTGAGTTTTCATGGATAAGTGGCCATTTGATTTATTTAAGTGTTGGAGCTTTTAATAATTATAGATGAGAGGTGTTGAGTGAATATAAGTAACTCCTTGAAATTATAATGGATCTTAGTTAAAATATGAATGAATACATTTTAGTATATGTTTAATAATCCTATATCAATTATATGAGATGGGAATCCTTGGTTAAATTGAGAATGAAATTCCATGACAAAAATATGTTAGCAATATTTGTCAATAGTTAAATTAGGTATATATGTTAGACCAAGAAATAATATATATGAAAAATATCTTTGATAGTTTCTTTATGCCTTCAGATAAACCCAACTTGGAAATATTATTGGTTATGAGAAGTCGGTAACTTTGATTAAAATTTTATGTGCTTGTAGTAGTTGTTAGCTAAACAATAGAAAAATATTGATTTATACCAGTTGTTTCTACATTGGTGAGCACCAAACATAAAAATGCTTATGCTTAGACTGAATAATGTTTATCTATGAAAAATTAGTATGTTATCTATATTAGAAGAAGAGTTATGTTTCCACATTTTAGATTCATCATGCATTGTGAAATAAATGAATTTTCAAGATTGTTCTATTTCTTGTATAGGAGTAATTTTATTTGAATATTTAATTATATTATATATTCTATATATGTTTATTTTAGGATATGTATAGATGATGCTAATAGGTAGTGAGATGATTTCCACTAGCTGAGGTAGCACTACCAATAGATAGTCTGATCAGGTGGTATGTGACTAAATTGACCGATCTCGTAATCATATATTATCTAAAAAAATTGGCCACAATAATGTTACATGCACATTGTCAATTCATATGTTTGATTTCATGTTGTGTGATATCATGCTTGAAACTTATTTTTATTTATGATAAACATCATGTATTTGTTTTAAATATTACAAGTACTCAGGGTACTAGCACACTCGTTGGATTCTCACATTCTTTTATCTACTTATCCATTAAGGGAGGGCCATTCCTTGATATGGAATTATGTGATGGATTATTGGTCCATGGTTGGAGTGCATAAATGCTCAGATGATGCTCTCTCTCCCCACTATAGTAATACCTATAGATGACATTTATGATTATCCATGATAAACAAGTTAGATAAACTCAAGATCCAGAGAGCTTGATATCTCTTGATTGTATTAGGTTGTATTCTTGATGGAATACAATTATATTATATTTTTGAACAATGGGTGTTCTATTATAAGGCCATATATATATTTGTCTTATTTTAAATTTTTTCTTTGGAATTGGATAAGAACTAAATTGGGAGAAGTATTTTAATTAGAAGTAATTTTATTCATATTTATGACTAAGATATGTTGTATTATTTAATTATAGAGTTTAAATGATAAGTTAATTGTTTAATTATTTTTTAAAAAATGTTGATATTTTTAAAGTATAAATTGAGGGGTTGTAACATGTGGTATCAAAGATTAGGTTTAAAAACTAGGATTGAATGAGTAAATTAACATTTTTATTTTCTTAGTGAGATGGAAAAATGGTGCAAAAACTAGAATTAGGTGAGAGTCCTTCATAGGTCAATGACAATAACCCTCCCATTGAACATAATCTAATTAACTTTGAGCATTAAGCAAAGTTAGATTAGATTATCATAGCCATGAATAATACTAGGGATTATATTATGGCCTTGGAGTATATTTCGTAGCCAAGGTGAGGAATAACATCAAGAAGTACTTTTTAACCACCAAAATCAATAAGAAAACTTGCAAGATGTCAAAGTTTTGTTGGTTGCATAATTATCTAGGAAAATGAAAAAGGTAAATCCACCTAATTTTGATGGAAATATTTTAGGTGATGTAGTTGAGGGTTGGGTGATAGAGATGGAGAATTATTTTGAGATTCAAAACTACTTTGAAGTCACCAAAGTAATTTGGGGATCTTGTCGGTTCACTGGTGAGGTAGTTATTTGGGTTGACATAAAGAATATGGAGATTAAACATAACTCAAACACTATAACTTGAGATAAATTAATGACATTTTTTAGGTCATGGTAGTTTCCACATCTTTATTTTAATCATAAGCTTACAAATTTTTAGAATTTGAAGCAAGGAGAGTTGTTAGTGAATGAGTACTAGGAGAGGTGCATCAAATTTCCAAAGTATGTACCTTAGTACCAAGATGATGAGAGGTTTCAAATGGGAAGCTTATAATGGGATAAAAACCATAGATAAGAGGTGAGGTAGAAGTTCACGGACCTCCCACCATGGATTAGAATTTCAAGAAGGTAGTGAAATATGATTAAAATCTAAAGTCACTTGTATAGGTCATGGATATGCTCAAGAAGAGGTTTGGAATTTAAAATCCACATTTTAAGAGAAATTAGAAGTATAAGAGAGGAAAATACAAGGGGAAATCCAAATAATATAATACTATATTTAATAATATAACAAGTGATAGGAAACCAAGTAATGGATCCAAAGGTAGTTTTTGGGGAAATACTCAAACTGACAGGAAAGGACTACTAGGTGGTTGTTTCAATTATAGAGGAAATCATTACTCTCATGAATGTCCTTAGGATAAGTAAAATAAAAATGGTCTTAATAATTAGGTGGGAAATTATCAGTATCATATTCATGTAAGAAATGATAACTAGTAAGCTAAATTTCAAGCATCATATATAGAGCAATTACGTATTTTATTCAAACACCTAATTTTTATTTTGACAGATACATGGGCTAGTGAATGTTTTATATCTCTCATAATGCTTATAAAATTTCTTAATAATGTTGGATATATGGCAAATGCATGGTCGGTACAATATGGGAATGACTCTAAAGTCAAGGTTAATCAGTGTCTAGTTGAAGCAGTAATTTAGTTATCTAAATTTTCATCTTTAGTATATTTATATGTAGCACCACTATGGTCATATGATGTGATCATAGGATTAAAATGTATTTGTAAAGATAATTCCAGATTTAACTACTATTTAAATAAAGTGGAGTGTCTAGATGATCTTAAAAATCAGATCAAGATTAGGGAGAAAAGTGAGAATTATGACTCAGGTAGACTTTTATACTATAAATTAATAGGGATTATGTAAAAAAGTGCCAAAAATTTATCATCAATATAAATTAAATGGGGAATCTATGGAATAATTTCTCAAATATTATCCATTTCTTAGATATTTCCATGATGTATTTCTTTATAAATTTCCATGTTTACTTTCTAAATGTGATTTTTATTTCTCTGTCAACATTGTACCTACATCAAAACCATAATCTAAGCTACAATAGAGGATGATAGCCACTAAGTTGGTTGAATTGAAGGATAAACTCCATGAATTATTGTCAAAAGGGTTGATTAGGCCTAGTGTATCACCATGGGGTGCACCAATTATTTTTATGAAGAAGAACGATGGTATCCTTCAACTTTATATGGATTATATAATGTTAAATAAGGAAACTATCAAAAATAGGTATCCACTAACTTGTATAAATGATATTTTTTATTAAATTCATGTATAAATACTCTTTTATAAGATATATCTTAGAGTATTATATCATCATTTGAGGATTCGAGATGAGGATATTACAAAAATAACTTTTAAAACTTGCTATGGGAACTATGAGCTCACGATGTTACTTTTTTGGTTAACCAACGCACCAACAAATTTCATGAACCTCATGAATATTGTGTTTAGAGACCAATTAGATCACTTTTTCTTGGTATTTTTGGATGAAATTATTATATATTATAAGAATGAATAAGAGCACCTACAACATATTAAATTAGTTCTACAATGGTTATGGAGGGACAAGTTATAAAAAAAGTTATCTAAATGTGCATTATTTTAGGAGAGAGTGTAATATCTAGGGTATATTATTTCTATAAATGGTATTTATATAGATCCATCTAATACAAAGGATATTATGGAATGTCCAACACCTATAAATTTTCATGAGGTAAGGAGGTTCATGGGGTTAGCAAGGTAATACAAAAAATTCTTTCTAAACTTTTCTAAGATAGATAATCCAATTAACTCCATGTAATACAAGAACTAAAATTTTATCTGGTCAAAATAATATGAATTAGCTTTTCAAGAGATGAAAATAAGTATTATGTCAACACATTTTTTGTGAGTTCTTGATCCCAATGGTTAGTTTTCAATGATCATAAATGCATTGGGAGAGGGTTTAGGTGGATTCCTTATGTAGGATGGTGAAGTAGTGGATTTTGAATCTAGGAATCTAAAAATTCACGAGGTTAATTATTCCCCTCATGATCTTGTACTTAAAATAATCACTTATGCTTTAAAAGTTTGGAAATATTATTTATTGAGAATACCATTTGACCTCAATACTGATAACTTGGGACTTAAATTATCTTCACCCAACCAAATCTAAATGCTCATGATAGACATTAGTTAGAGTTTATTTTAGAATATGAATTTGATATCAATTACATAAAAGGTAAAGAGAATAAATTAGATAACACTTTGAGTCATAGAAGGTACATAATAGTTACAACTACTTTTAGGATTACTTTTAGAGATCAAGTGGTTAACTTCTCACTAAGAGATAAATACTATGATTAGGTCAGAAAACCATTGTCTGATAATACCCAAAATATTTGATATAAAAGATTCAATTTTGACAATGATAATCTTCTTCATTTCAATGGGAGAATGTATGTGTCAGATCGAGAGAATTTATGAATCACTGTGTTAAAAGAGTTGCATAATGCCCATTATTCAAGACATCCAAGATTCAAAAACCTCATGGCAAAGCTTAGACCTTTGTATTTATAGATGGGAATGAAGAAATATGTGGTATATTTTGAGTCATATTGTTTGGAATGTCATGAGTTAATATTAGAAATGTGTGCCTAGTTAGATTTCTATATTTGCATGATATACCATATTGGAAGTGGTAGGTGATTAGTATGGACTTTGTCCAATGTTTATTGATGTCATAGATTAGGAATTATATGATCTTGGTAGTTGCAAATAAACTAAGGTGGCTTATTTCATACTAAAAAACTTTACAGATGATGCACCTACCCTTGAAAAAAGGTTCATAAAGAAGTGTATAGGTTGTATGTATTTCTAGAGAAAAACATTTCAGATCAAAATCCAAAGATGACTTCTAGGTTTTGGGTAACTCTAAACGCAACTTTGAGTACATAATAAAATTTTAGTACCACATATCACCCAAAAAACTAATAGCCAAATTGAGTGAGTGAATCTAGTTTTAGGGAATATATTTTACACATGTATTAAATAGATAAATAATGCAAAATGGAGTAATATATTACATTGGTTTAGTTTACATATAATAACTCATACCATTCAACATTGAAGATGGTTCTTTTTGAGGTGCTATACGGGAGGAGGTATAAGACAACAATTAGTTGCGACAAGGTGGTTTTTGGCCATAAGATGATATCTAAAATAGAAGATCAATTTAAGTTAATCATGTATAGATTGGCTGAGGATAATGATAGATAAACGACTTATGCTAATCTAAAGAGGATTGGAGATTTTATATTGGTGATAAAGTATTATTACTGGTTAAGTTACATAAGAGTTAGATTATGTTTGAGAAGTCAATAAAATTATCACGAAGATATGTCAAACCCTTAAAAGTGTTAGAATTGGTAAATATTATTATGTATAGGCTTGAATTGCCACCATCCCTAGCTCTATTAGATAAAATTTTCTATGTATCTTATCTTAAGGAGTATATAGCTAATTTTGTACATATTTTGGATTGTAATGATTTGTAGGTTCTAGATCCCAAGGTTTCCATGGTAGAGCCAATCATAGTAATTGACACTCACAAACTTGATTTGTGAAATAGAGAGGTGTCTTAATGTAAGGTCTTATGGGACCAATACTCTAAATATAGTGATACTTGAGAAGACTTTGATGAGTCTTTTTAGGCTATTTTAACATTTTTTACATGATAGATACTTGATACTATGTTATTAAATTTTGTTAGACTATTTTGATATTAAAAACTATTATTTGAATAAGTATCATCAAGATGATAAAAAAATTTAGGGGGCAGATATTACATCTTGATTTCACCCTATGGCATATAAACCTTTAATCCATTGATTAGTATCATTAATGTCTAATTACTATTCCTTTGATTTTGAGCTTTATGACATATACTTTAACGAGATAATAACATTATTGATTATATTATATGATATTATAATTGTATGTTGTATTCTCTACATTATGGATATGTATTAGTTAGTTATATATCATTAGTGATATTTATGATGACTCATGCTAACTACCTATATGTTTCAAAGTGGATGAAGGATAGGTCCTACCCTTAGAGATTGATGAGGGAGAGCATCATCAAATAGGATTGAATAGATGGAATCATTGAGAGAATGGAAAATCCTAGTAGCCCTACACACATGCAAAATATATTTTAAATGATAGTTACATACAAATGTTAGTACATATTACTTATGATTATATTTGCCTATGTGAAATTAATTTTAGGAAAGATTATATTAATTTAGTCTAATTTACTTGAATTTTGAATTTAAATCTAGAAAATAAATATTAGTGCTAATAGATATAATTATTCTGAAAATAATTATTTCTCAAATAAAACATAAATAATAAATTATTTTAGTTTTGAGTTACATAATTATTTATCATTGTTTTGAAAATTTCATGGAAGTTATGTTAATTTAATTTAAATTTAAAATTTTGAAACATGCATTAATTTACATAAAAATTAGGAAAATAGATTCTTAAGTAAACTTAAGTGAATATTGAGAAAACAAAAAAAAATGGTATAGTAATTTAAAAAGCATGTTTTAAATATAAGTAAAGAAAAATTTAGATTATCTAAGTAACATCCATAGGATAACCAAAAATATATGTTTTCATGCAAGGAAAGAGGGGGTATAAATAAGAAGGAAGTAAGTTGATTAAATAAGAGAAGAATGTTTGGAGAAAAAGACACAAATAGGAAATGAGAAGGAAGCGAAGGAATTGGAGAGAGATAAAGATAAGCCAGTAAAATGGTGTATTACAAGTGAGTTTTATAGTGGTTTTTACTTCATTATAAAATGATATATTTATTATTAAACCTATATTTTATTATTTTATAACCAATGTCTCCTATTTAAAACTATGCCTAGATTTAGGATTAAGACAATAGTTCATAGTGATTCTTAGGACTTTGTATATTTATGAATAGATAGATTATTATTTACTGGTATCCTTCCACTCTAAAAACTATGTCCTAAATATTTTATATATGAGTTTCTATTATAAAATGACTGTAGTGCAGTTGAAGTAAACTATGTTTTAATTTTATTGACTGATGCCTTATTTTCTCAAAACATGAAATTATTTTTTTATACACTACATTCCAACCTATGTAGATCCTACACATTGACTTTATAGGATTTTATTTTTGTTATCTTCATAACTATAGGCTGAGTTTTTAGAGTTTGTCAAGTTACATCATATTTTATAAGAGGCTCATTGTATTCACTGTATCTATGCATCATAATTATTTGGCCTTTAAATTTATCAAGGTGGAGTTCTATTTGCCTTTAAACCTAAGTTTATTTTATTTTATATCAATGATTTATGAAATTCATTTTAGATAAGACTAAACTTAGATAGCATCCCATTCTGTCTAAAGAACATGTATTACACTTAGAGTGGTTGCATTATAAATTGTTTAGCCTGCATGCCAAAGTGATAACCTTATTTTTAATTCTTGTCTTTCATAGTATTTACATAGACCTATATTTTGATCTTGTTTGGGTAGCATTTGAGGTGATAATTATAGTGTTAAAATATATATAGGCAATATTCTTAGACTTGTATTTTCATTTATATGATGTGTCTTCATTGGATATGTTAGTTTTATTTAGAAGTTATTTGATTATTTTAACCAGAGTAATGATTATGATCTACCATTTTATTCTATTCAAATAGCCACACAAAGATGATTAATAGTGCCGAGTTATTTTAACATTGTTGTATTTCTTGAGTTGAGCTTCAAGTGCCAAGTTGACATTTCAATTTGTAGGTTATATATTATTTATTTATGTTTATTAAACCTGATGTTCCACTTAATAGATGCATCTTATTTGTAATGTTATACATATTAGGCCCTTTATAAACCCCATATTTTATTTAAGACTATGTTTCTTTACTTTTGGTGCTGAGTTTTCATGGATAAATGGTCATTTGATTTGAGTAAGTGTTGGAGATCCTAATATTTATAGATGAAATGTGTTGAATGAATATAATTAAAACCTTTCAAGTATAATGGATATTATTTAAAATATTAGTGAATACATTTTAATGTATTTTTAGTAATACTATAACAATAATATGAGAAGGAAATGATTTGTTAAATTTAGAATGGAATTCTATGACAAAAATATGTTAGCAAGATTTGTCAAATTGTTAAATTGGGTATATATGTTAAACCACAAAGTAATATATTGGAAAATTACCTTTAGTAGTTTATTTATACCTCTGGATAAACCCAACTTAGGAATATCATTGGTTATGAGAAGTTAGTACCCTGGATTATAATTTTAAGTGCTTGCAGTAGTTGTTAACTAAGTAACATAAAAATATTGATTTAGACTAGTTGTTTTCACATTGGTGAGTACCAAACATAAAAATGGTTATGCTTAGACCCAAGAATGTATATATGTGAAAAACCCTTAAATTATCTTTATTAGAAGAGAAATTATGTTTCCACATTTTACAATCATTATACATTGTTAGATAAATGTATGTTCAAGATTATTATATTTTTTATATAGGAGATTCTTTTCAAATCTTGAATTATATTATATATTATATAAATGTCTATTTTATAATATGCATTGATGATGCTAATAGGTAGTGAGATGAGTTCCACTGGCTGAGGTAGCACTACCAATATAAAGTCTAATCATATGGTGTATGACAAAATTAACTTATCTAGTGATCATATGTTATCTAAAAACATTGGCCAAATTAATATTAGATATACATTATTATTTCTTATGTTTGATTTGCATGTTATGTGACACCATGTTTAAAACATATTTTTATTTATGATACACATCATGTAATACTATTAAATCTTACAAGCACATAGGGTAATAGCACATTTCATTATATTTTCACACTATTTTATCTACCTATCCATGACGGGAGGATCATTACCTAATAGTGAATTATATGAGAGATTGTTGGTCTATGGTTGGAGTGGAAAAATACTTGAATGATGCTTTCCTTCCCAAATATAGTACTAACTGGAGATGACATTTGTTATTATCAATGATAGACAAGTTGGATCAACTCAAGCTCTAGAGAGCTTGTTATTTATTGTATTATTGAAGGAATATAATTATATTATGTATTGGAATAATAGGTTATATATTATAATACCAAGTGTAACTGTGTCCTATTGTTAGTTCTTTTATGAGAATTCTATAAGATCAATATTGTGTGAAATATTTGAATTAGAAGTACTTTTATTCTGAGTTATGATTTATCTATGTTGTATTATTTAATTATATAATTTAAATTTTATGATAATTATTTTCAAAAAAATTATTTTTTTAAGTACAACTCAAGGGGTTGTAACATCTGGTATAAGAGTTGAGGATGAAATTGTAAGACTAAATGAGTCCATTAAAATTTTAATATTTTTTGTCTTTTTAATGAGATGCAAGAATGGTACAAAGAAGAGCATCTGGTGAGGGTCCTTTATATGGTAATAAAAACAAATCTCTCATTAACCATAACTTGATTTCCACCAAGCATTTGGAAAATATGGATAAGATTCTCACATCCATTTATGATACTAGGGATCAGATTATGGCCCTGAAGTAAGAAGTCCAAGGCTAAGGTGAGGAAGAATGTTTTGAAGTACTTGTTGAGTACCCAGCTAACCAAGAGAACCTATAGGATATTAAAGCTTAGTTAGTCATAGAATTATCTAAAAACATTGGAAAGGTAAATCCACTTAGGCTTAATGGAATTATTTTAGGTGGAGTTGAGGCATGGTTGAAAAATATAGAGAAGTATTTCAAGACTCAAAAATTCTTTGAAGTAACCAAATTAGTTTGGGGAGCTTACCATTTGGCTAGTAAGGCAAATACTTGGTGGGCTAGCAAGAAGATGGAAACAATCCTTCTCTCAAACACCACAACTTGGGAGCAATTCATGATATTATTCAGGTCATGATGGTTGTCACAACTTTACTTTGACCATAAGCTTATAGATTTTTAAAATTAGAAGCAAAGAAAGTTGTTAGTGAATGAATACTGGGAGAACTTCACCTAAATTATAAAGTAGTACCTCTATACCAAGATAAGGAGAGGTTCAAAATCAATAAGTTTATCAATGAATGAAAACCCCATATATGTGGTGAGGTAGATGTACATGGACCTCCCACCATGGACCAAGTTTTTGAGAAGGTAGTGAAATAGGAGCAAACACTGAAGTTGCTTGTACAGGTTCTGGAAATGTTCAAGAAAGGTTTGAGATTTATAAGACACATTTCAAGAAGAACTGGAAGTAGAGGAGAGGAAATTCCAAGGGAAATTATAATAACTAAAATACTAGATTCAATAATAAAATAGGTGATATGAAACTACATAATGGTTCCGAAGGCAATTTTTAGGGAGATACTCAAACTAATAGGAAAGGACCACGAGGTGGTGGTTTAAATGGTAGAAGAAATCATTATGCTTGTGAATTTCCTCAAGACAGTCAAAGAATAAGGGTCCTCATACTCAGTAGGGAAATTTTTGTCAGTGTATTCATGAAGCAATTAATAACCAACAAACTAAATTTCAAGCATCACCCATAAAGTTATTAGGTATTTATTTGAACATCTAATTTCTATTTTGATATATATAGGGGCTACTAAATGTTTAATAACTCACATAATGCTTAGAAAATTTATTATAAAAGTTAGATAAATGACAAATGCATGGTTGGTTCCATATGAGAATGACTCTAAAGTCATGGTTAATTAGTGTTTAGTTGAAGTAGTAATTGAGTTACCTAAATTTTCAACTATAGTGAATTTATATGTAGCACCACTAGGGTCACATGATGTGATCCTAGGATTCAAATGACTTGCTAAACATAAATAAAAAGTTGACTAATATTTAAAGAAATTTAAGTGTTTGGAAGATATTAGAAATTAGACATAGATTTAGGGATAAAAAGAGAGTTATAACCCAGCCACATTTCTGAAATGCAACTTAGGAGGGCTCATGCAAAAGGGTGCCAAGAATTTATCACCAAAATAAATGAAGTAGAAGAACATATAGAACCATCTCTCCAAGATTACCCATTTATTATAAATTTATTGATGTGTTTCTTGATTAGTTACCATGTTTACCTTCTAAACATGAGTTTTATTTCTCTATCAACATCATACCTTGATTGCAATCATAATCAGGGTCAATATATATGATGACAACCAATGAGTTGGTTAAATTGAAGTCTCAACTCTATAAACTATTATAAAAATGGTTGATTAAGCCTATTGTGTCACCATGGGGTACACCCATTATTTTCGTGAAGAATAATGATGGAACCCTTCAACTCTATATCGATTATAAAATATTGAATAAGGAAACTATCAAAAATAGGTATCTGTTACCTCATATGTATGGTAGTTTTGATCAAATGCATGGAGCAACAATATTTTATTAGATATATCTTAGATTACAATATCATGAGTTGAGGATTTGAGATGAGAATATTTTGAAGACAAATTTCAAAACTTGTACAGGTATTATGAGTTCATGATGTTATGTTTTGGGTTAATCAACACACCAACAACTTTCATGCACCTCATGAATAGTGTGTTTAGAGACCATTTAGATCACTTTATCTTGGTCTTTTTGAATGACATTTTTATATATTTTAAGAATGAAGAGGAGCACCTACAACATCTTGAATTCGTTCTACAAATATTATGGAAGCACAAGTTGTATGAGAAGTTGTCTAAATGTGCATTCTTTTAGGAAAGAGTGCAATATTTAGGGTATATTATTTTTGTAGATGGTATTTGTGTAGATCCATCTAAGATAAGGGTAATTATGGAGTTGTAAACACCTAGAAATGTCCACGAGGTAAAGAGATTCATGAGGTTAACAAGCTACTATAGGATGTATATTTTGAACTTTTCTAAGATAGATAATCCAATTACCTCCTTACAATAGAAAAAGCAAAAGTTTGTCTATTCAAAGAAATGTGAAGCAGATTTTCAAGAGTTGAAAAGAAGAATTGAGTCTGCACCAGTGTTGAGAGTTCATGATCCCAATGGTTAGTTATCAATGGCCATAGATGCATCAAGAGAGGGTTTTTGTAGAGGCCTTATGAAATATAGTGTATTATTGGCTTCTAAATTGAGGATGCTAGAAACTCATGAAGTGAATTATGCCCCTCATAATTTTGAACTCATAAAAATCATTCATGCTTTGCATGTTTGATCACATTATTTGTTAGGAAAACCATTTGAGCTTGATACTGATAACTTGGGACTCAAATGTATCTTCACCCAACCAAAATATAAATTCTCATCATAGAAGTTGGTTAGAGTTTCTTTCTAATTATGAATTTGATAAAAATTACTTTAAAGGTAAAGAGAATAGAGTATATAATGCTCTGATTTATAAAAGGTACATTGTAGTTGTAGTACTATCAAGAGTACTTTCAAAGATCAAGTGGTTAACTTCTCACTAGGAGACAAATACAATGAGTAGGTCATAAAAACATTCTATAATAATGTTCAAAATCCTCAGTATAAAGGATTCAATTTTGAGAGTGATGGTCTTATGCATTTGAACATGAGAATGTATATGCTAGATCAAGAGAACTAGTAGAGAATAGTGTTGAAAGAGTTGAATAATACCCCTTATTTAAAAAATCTAAGAGTAACAAAGCTCATGGCAGAGTGTAAACCATTTTATTTCTATAAGGGAATTAAGAAAGATGTGGTAGATTTTATGTTATATTCTCTAGAATGTCAAAAAGGTAAAGTTCTACATATGCACCTAGTTGGATTTCTATATCCACATGATATACCAAAATTGAAGTGGAAAGTGATCAATATGGACTCTTTTAATGTTTTATCGATGTCACAGAGTAGGCATGGAATAATCTTAGTAGTTGTTGATAAACTAACCAAGATGGCTAGTTTCATACTAGGTAACTTTATAGATGATACACATACACTTGCCAACAGGTTTTAAAAGGAAGTGTATAGGTTACATGGATTCCCAAAGAAAATCATTTCAGATCGAGATCCAAAGATGACTTCTAGATTTTGGGCAAATCTAAAATTAGTTTTGTGTAGATAGTTAAATTTTAGTATTGCATATCACCCAGAGACTGATGGTTAAACTGAGCAAGTGAATCAAGTTATACATGATCCTATATACATTTATTGCATGGATCAATAATACAAATAGGAATATTATCTTCCATTGGTTGAGTTTTCATATAAAAACTCATACCATTCAACATTGAAGATGACTACTTTTGTGGCATTATATGGAAGAAGGTGTAGGACACTAATCACTTGGGACAGGTTAGAGGATAGTGTAGTATTTAGGATTGAGATGATATCTAAAATGAAATATTAAGTTAACTTAATCAGGTAGAGATGTCCTAATAAAATTATATACAAAAGAGTTATGCTAATTTGAATATTACAAATAGGATATTTTATGTTGTTGATAAAGCATTGTTATGGGTTAAGCTGCAGAAGACCTAGATTAAGTTTGAGAATTTAGTGAAACTATCACGAAGATATGTGTGACCCTTCTAAGTGTTATAAGTGGTCAATCCTATTACATATAGGCTTGCATTATCAACATCCCTAGTTTTATTACATAATATTTTCTAGGTATGTTGTCTTAAGAATTATATATCATTTCCTTCACATGGTTTGGATTAGAATCCTTTATACATTCTAGAAAATAGGGTGGTCATGGTATAACCAATAAGAATAATTGACACTCATAAACTTCATTTGTGAAATAAAGAGGTGTCTTAGTGTAAGGTCTTATAGGTATAATACTCCTAAGATAGTGATAATTGGGAAGACTTTGATAAGTTATTCAGGTTGTTTCTGCATTGTTTACATGATACATACTTGATACTATGTTTTTAAATTTTGTTAGACTCTTTTGATATTCAAAACTATTATTTGAATAAGCGTCATCAATATGATGACTAGTTTTAGGTGGGAAAGTTGTTACATATTGATTTCACCCTATGACTTATAATTCATTAATCTATTGATTAGTATGGTTATTGTCTAATTAGTATTTGTTTGATTTTGAGCTTTATGATGTACTATAATGGGATATTAATATTATTTCTTAGAGTACATGATTTTATAACTGTATGATATATTCTATACATTATGGATATATATTAGTTAGTTGTGCATCATTAGTGATATTTATGATGAATTGAACTAACTACCTATTTGTTGCAAGGTAGATATAGGATAGGTTCTACCCTCATAGTCTAATGAGGGTAATCATCATTTGAGAAGATTAGCTAGATGGAATGATGGAGAAATATTAATGGAAAATTCTAGTAACCCTACACATATACAAAGTATATTTTAAATGATATTTACGTAAAAATTTTACTGTGTATTTCTTGTGATTATATTTGTGTGTTAAATTAATTTTAGTATACATTAGATTTGTTTAATCTAATTGACTTGATTTTTGAATTTAAATTTGAAAAATGAATATTAGTGATAATAAATTTAATTATTGTGGAAATAATTATCTTTCAAATAAAATTTAATTAATGACATATTTTATCTTGTAGTTAAATAATTATTTATTATTATTTTTAAACTTGCAGGAAAGTTATGTTAATGCAATTTAAAGTTAAAAATTTGAATTATGCATGAATTTAGATAAAAATTAAGAAAATATATTCTTAAATCAACTTAAGTGAATATTGAGAAAACAAAATAAAAGGATGGCATAGTAATTTGAAAAACATGTTTTAAATAAAAAACAAGATAAATTTAGATTATATGAGTAACATGCATAGAATAACCAAAAATAGAAGATTTCATTCAAGGAAAAAGGGGGAAATTAATTATAAGTAAGCTTTATAAATAATAGAAGAATGTTTTGATGGAAAAAACATGGATGGGAAAGGAGAAGGAAGTGAATAAATTAAATATAGAGAAAAATAAGCAAGGAAAAGGGCAAATTACTCGGTGAGTTTTGTATTGGTTTTTATTTTATTCCAAAATGATGTATCTATTCCTATACATGTATTTTATTTTTTTATAACCATCATCTCCTATTTAAAACTATGCCCATCTGGGATTAAGAGAATGACTCATAATGATTCTTAGGAATTTGTATATCTATTAATGGCTACATTATTATTTACTAGCAGCCTTCCAGTTTAAAAACTATGTCCAAAATCTTTTATATATGAGTTTCTATTATAAAACTAGTGTAGTGTATTTGAGGTAAACTGAATTTTAATTTTGTTGACAAGTGCTTTAGTTCCTTAAAACTTGAAAATATCTCTTTATACCCTGTGTGCTTCTCTCTCTCTCTAAATCCTGCACATTGATTTTATAGGACTGAATTGTAGTTATCTTCATAACTATAGGCTGAGTTTTATACTTTGATAGGATACACCATGTTTAATAAGAGGCTCATTTTATTTATTATGTCTACATATCATAGTTGTTTGGCCAAAAGGAAACATTCCATTTATATTTAAACTTGAGCTTATTTTATTTTATATCAACTATTGATGAAATTTCTTTTGGTTGGGAGTAAACTTAGACAGTGTCCCATTCTTTTTAAATAACCTAAATTGAACATAGATTGGTTGCATTTAATATTTATTAACCTACATGCCAAAGTGATAACCTTATTTATAACTCCTATATTTCATATTATTTACATAGAGATGTGTTTTGATCTTATTGGGCAGCATTTGAAGTGATATATATATATATATATATATATATATATATATATATATATATATATATATATAGGAAACATTATCAGACTTACATTGTCATTTCTATGTTATATTCATTATATATGTTGCCTTGATTTAGAAGTCATTTGATTCTTTTAACCAGAGTTACTGTTATGGTTTGCCATTTTATTCTATTCAAATAGCCCTGTGAAAATGATTAATAGTGTCAAGTTATTTTGGCATCATTTTATTTATTGAGTTGAGCTTTATGTGCCAAGTCAACATTTCAACTTGTAGGTTTTGTATTATTTAATATTTTTATTAAACCCAACATTCCATTTAGTGGTTTCATATTAGTTGTAATGGTTTACATACAAATCCATTTCTAAACATCACATTCTATTTGAGATTATGTTTCTTTATTTTTAGTGATGAGTTTTCATGGATAAGTGGCCATTTGATTTTATTAAGTGTTAGAGCTTTTAATAATTATAGATGAAAGGTGAGGAATGAATATAAATAACACCTTGAAATTAGAATAGGTGTTATTTAAAATATGAAGTAATATATTGACAGACATGTTTAATAATCTTATACCAATTATATAAGATGGAAATCCGTGGTTAAATTGGGAATGGAATTCCATGATAAAAATATGTTAGTGGGATTTATCAATTGTTAAATTCACTATATATGTTACACTAGAAAATAATATATAGGAAAAATATCTTTGGTAGTTGATTTATAGATTTTGATAAAACCAAGTTGCAAATATGATTGGTTACGAGAAGGAGATAACCTTGATTATAATTTCAGGTGCTTATAGTAGTTGTTAGCTAAGCGATAGAAAAATATTAATTTATACTACTTTCCACATTGGTGAGTACCAAACATAAAAATTATAATTCTTAGACCCAAGAATATTTATCTGTGAAAAACTATTATGTTATCTACATTAAGAAAGGAATTATGTTTCCACATTTTAGATTCATTATAAATTATGAAATGAATGAATGTTCAAGATTGTTCTATTTCTTGTATAGGAGACAATCTATTTGAATATTGATTTGCATTCTATATTCTATATAAGTTTATTTTAAAATACATATTGATGATGTTAATAACTAGTGAGATGGGTTCCAATAGCCTATATATCACAAATAATACATATTCTGATGAAATAGTGTGTGATAAAATTGACTAATCAAGTGGTCATATATTATCTAAAAATTTTACCCAAAGTTATGTTAGATGTACATTATCATTTGATATATTTGATTTGCATGTTGTGAAATATCATGTTTGAAACATTTTTTTTATGATACACATCAGGTAATAGTATTAAATCTTACAAGCACATAGGGTACTAGCACGTCTCACTAGATTCTCACACCATTTTATCTACCTATCTATGAAAGGAGGGTCATTCCCTGATAGGAAATTATGTGAGGGATTGTTGGTCCATGGTTAGGGTGTAAAAAATCTTGGATGATGATCTTCCTCCCCATTATAGTACTAATTGGAGATGACATTTATTATTATTAGTGATACATAAGTTAGATCGACTCGAGCTATAGAGAGTTTGGTATTTGTTTATTGTATTAGGTTGTATGCCTGAAATAATATAATTATATTATGTATTTGAATAATGGGTCTCGTATTGTGAGATCAGTCATAGTTATGTCCTATTATAAAATATTTCTTTAGAATTATATGGGATTAATATTATGATTAGTACTTGAATTATAAGTAATTTTTTTCTTAGTTATGATTTAAATATGTTGTATAGCTTAATTCTATAATTTAAATGTTAAGTTAAATTTTTTTTAAATAAAAATGTTGATTTTTCTTAAGTACAACTTCAACGGTTATTATAGATACATAATGTGTGATGTTACTACCTAAAAAATCATCATTAGTAGAGATGTATAGTTTATGAATAATCTTTTTTAAAATGAGATGTAAAACTGAAAGATAAATAAGAACCAGAACATCAACATGTCAAGGTTGAAATTGAGCCATTTTTTTATGGTGAAGAAGTTGAATATTTATAAAAACTTGAGGAAACATCTCAGTAATCAGAATAGAGGTTAGAACATAAGGAAAAGCTTCTATAGCTAGTTTGGAGATCTACACAAGTCAGTAATCCTCTAAATAATTATAATCCAAATATTTCAATTTCTTTGATTTATAATGATGGGGAGCCTAAGTGATATTAAGAAGCATTGGAAGATGAGGATAATGCCAAATAGAATAGGGAAATGAAGGATGAAATGGATGCCTTAGACAAGATCAAGTCATTGGACCTAGTATAACTTCTAAAAGGCATAAAACGAGTTGGATGCAAATGGGTTTATAAATAAAAGATAAGTGATGATGAAACATTTTACAATGTATAGGGCTAGATTGGTGGTAAAATGATTTACTCAGAAGAAAGGTATTGGTTACCATGAAATCTTTTTATCAGTTGTTAAAATTATTTTAATTTGAGTTATCTTAGCATTAGTAGCTTTACTTGATTTGAAGTTGGTGTAGTTAGATGATAAAACAACATTCTTTCATGGAGATTTACAAGAGGATATATATATATATATATATATATATATATATATATATATATATATATATATATATATATATATATATATATATATATATATATATATATATATATATATATATATATATAAGAACATTAAGGTTTTTTATAAGATAGATAAAAGTGGTTTATTTAAAATCTCAAGAAATAATTAAATGGCATGAAACAATCACCCAAATAATGGTACAATAAGTTTGATTCCTTCATGGGGAGGCATAATTTTGTTAAGAGTGAGTATGATCGTTGTATTTGCTTCATGTTTTTTTATAGTGGCATATTTATTATATTGGAATTATATGGTGATGATGTGCTTGTATCAATCAAAATCATGGCATAAATCAACGTTTTAAAGGCTTATCTAGCTAGGACATTTGGTATGAAGGATCTATAAATAATAAAACAAATCTTAGGAAATGAGATACATAGTCACAAGGAAAATGGTAAGCTTTGGTTATCACATCAAAGGTATTTATAAAATATAATAACCATATTTAGTATGAATTATGTGAAACTAGTTAGTCTCAATTTTACTTCCTATTTCAAACTTCATGTTTATGTACTAATAGTGATGAAGAAAATCAATGTATGTCTCACGCACCATATGCTAGTTTAGTAAGAAGTATATTGTAGGCTATGGTATGTACAAGGCTAGACATTTTGCATGAAGTTGGAGTTCTTAGTAGATATATGATAAACATAGGTAAAGCACATTGAGCAATAATGAAGTGGTTATTTCAGTACTTGCGAGGCACAAGTGACTATTACATCACTTATAACAAATCTAGTGATTCTATTTATGGATATGTTGATTTTGATTTTGATGTAGATCTACACAAAGGAAGATCAATATCTAGTACTTTTTAATTTTACAGGTGGACCTATTAATTAGATGTCAAAGATTTAAAAGCCTATGTTGCATCAACTATTGAGGAAAAATATGAGGCTACCTATCATGCTTGTTATGAGACAATTTGGATAAAGGGCATATTATTTGAATCTAGAAGAGAGTAATAAAAATTGAATATATTATATTATAGTCAGTGTGTAATTTATTTGAACAAGAATCTAGCTGATCAAAGTAGGTCAAAGCATATTATGGTAAAGTACCATATTATTAGATATGTGATTGATGAAGGAAAAGTATCACTTAAAAACTCTAACATAGAGGAAAATAGTGATGATATGTTCACAAAACTAGTTTTTTTAGAGAAGTTAAAATGGTGTTTGGATTCTCTTGTCTTACATAAAAGGTGATGAGTTAGTTGGCAAGATATCAGGTGGAAATTATTGTTAATGTGGATATTTTAAGATATGTGAATACAAAGTTAAATTTTAGATCCTTTTGTGATGTGGTTTATATCCCACTCCTCGATAGGGGGTGTGGGGTACAATGGCCACCCCCACTATTATTTTAGGGGGTATTATCAAGGAGTCAAATCCCTATTAATAGTAAGATGAATTTCACTGTATTCTATTTTTAGAAGTAAAGTCTTAATGCTATTTTTCCAAATTCCATTTTTAGCAGGAGGAATTCTAACAATGCTTTGCCAATTAGGCATATTTAGCTTTGTGTAATTTACATTTAATCTACACAATGAGTTTGCATGTTTGTTCATCTTGAATTAATAAAATATTGATACATTGAATCGTGAATGTTTCCCTAGCTTGCTATGGTTTTACCACATAAATCATGTGTTTTGTCTCATGCATTTTGAGTATTTTATCTATTTGACTATCTTTTTTATTACATTCTTTTATTTTTATGTTGCTTTAGAGTGTGCAGTTTACTAACATATAATTACATATCCACTAACAATAACTTTGTAATAAGACCAAATGTACCCAAAATAGTGGTGTGAAACTCAAATTATGGCTACAAAACCAATCTCATAATAAATTGCCTTAAAAATGTTTAATGACATCAAATTCAGTGTAGATGACACAGATATTCCTATCAAATTGTGGTTCCAAAATAATGAGTATATTATCCATCAATGTCACACCATCCTAAAACCTCGAGCTCCTAGAGTTCATGGACCTCCTTCACCCTTTTTAATTTTTTTGTGCCCAATTAAATAAAAAGCTCAGAGACCCCAAATTCGACATGGGTTCATGTAATGGTTTATATTTTAATATCATTTTATTCTTTTACTCAACCCAAGAATTTGTTAAATCCAACATGTGTATAGATGACATTTTCAATCCCTTTCTTTTGCAATTACCATGACCACATGCCATAAAGTGACTTTTGACATACCTCTTTGTTTACCTACACATTGGTCCCTACTTTTAACCACATTTTACAATATTCATGGCATCTAGATGATGGAATATATGAAATTATTCACCATAGCTCCATGTTATTCTTACCCTGACCCTTTTCTATGTATATTAGACCCTTGATTGGAAATGGGTTCCTCAATCCATGAAGTCACCTTATCACATAATTTTTCATTGAAGATTAGGAAAGATACATGTGTCTAATACTCATTGATTCAGACTCATGTGGTCATAAGGCTCCTTAACCTATGATGTTGACTTGCCTCTCTATAGTCTTCATAGACCCATGAACTTCATAATTTTTGTTTAATATTTTATGTCACCCATGATCTTTCATATTCATATCTAATGTGACCATGTAGAAACATGAATTAGCATATGTGTACACCACTGATCATTTTGAGTGAATCATATTAATTGTTCATGGACCTCTCTTATTTTTGAATTTAAATTACTCATTCATGATTAATGGGAATAAAACATGGGATAGATGCCAATATGTCTAGCTGTTATCATATGAATGGTCATGTGTGATACATGTGGAATTTTTTATTTTCTAAGTAACATATAATTCATGGATTTACCTAGGATTTCTTGTCCTTCTATGTCCCTACATGGTCCATGGTTGGTCCTTCCTTTATTTGCTATAGGATCATGAGATCACAATTACCCTCTACATTTTTTAGATCTAAGGAACTCTTAAATCCACTTCCTATTTATCTAAGATCCATGCCTAACATAAAATTTATCAAGTCAATAAACTTATCAGTTACTCACACAAAGGATTAAACCAATTACCTCTAAGATATATGACCAACCAAGTGACCAATTTTATTCTAATACGCATTTGTAATTTATTGAAATGATCTAAAACATGTTGAAGACACGAAAGAGCCTTTATATATTTTTATTTCATGGTTAGACCAGATTGTTAAAATGGACACATAAGTCAATACTTCATTATGAACATAGGCTTGGGCTCAAGGAGGTTGGCCACAACTAACATAATTTACAAAGTGACACTTAACCCTTCAAGTATGAAAATACCATGGATAATACTATTATAGTAAATCAAGAATAGCCCTAGCTATATGCAAATGGCCATGGGCAGGGTTGAAAATTGTCAAGGTTACTCATGATCCATAAAAAAACATACCAAGTCACACCTTAAATTAACTACTACAACATTATGAATTAAGTAGAGACTGATGTGTGACATAAAATTGACCTCAAAGAAGAATTGATTTTCGCTATAGATTATAATACCAATGAAGTAAGGACATGAGAAACATTACTAGAGTAACCACAAATGAATGCCAAAATTTATAGTATATCTTTTGATGGTTACCCAAACACTTCCAATCTCTTTGACGTTGTGAACATTATCATCACAGGGTCCCAAATGGTCATTGGATATTTTGGGCTCCAACATTGGACTTGAATGTGGAATGAATACCCACTGTGTGTATTTAGAGATCCCATAATCCTCACAGTAGAGTAAAATTATATTGTATCTGTTGAGATCAAGACTATCTTGAATCCCTCATCATGAAACATGGATGAGTGAGTTGAGGTGTTTATGTAAGTCATGCACACACTGACTCTGAAAATCACTTAATTGAAATAAAACACAAGAAAAGAAAAGGAAAGAACAATATTAAGAAAAGAAAAAAGCACATTTGTATACACTATAATAAAGATTTAGATGGACCCTTCACACTATAAAATGTTTGAGGTGCATGTTATTGATAGGAAAGTCTAATCATTTACCATCCACAGTTTTGATGAAATATGTATTCTCTCTAGTTTTTATATCTATTACATAAGATCAAGTCCATAGTGAACCAAATTTCCCATGCTTCCCTCTTTCTTGATGTCTGTTGTCCTAGAGCAATACCAAGTCATGTAACTTGAAATCCCTAATTGTTAGAATAGTTAGTATGTTTGTTAAAATGTAACATTACATGTTACAATGGTTAATTAGGATATATTAGTCAGTTATTTTTTAGTTTGTTTTTACGTTCTTAGCTATTTTATATTTATAGATTTGTCTTAAGATTATTGTTATTTTATTTTTTTATTGCTAACGATTCCTTCTTGGATATTGTCTTTGAGATATTTAAATGGATCTTGCAGCTTGTAATAAACTACGGCTTAAGGTTTGCAATAAAATATTATATGGTATTAGATTTATTTGTTCTCAATCTTAGGAATAACCTCGGAGAAAGCTTGAAGGTTTATAAAATTTTCTAATTTTCTTGGTTAGTCTCAAGGGTGAGATGAATTAGATGTAAAAATAGTAACGAAAATTTGTTATATATATATATATATATAAATAAAATTAAATAATTGATTTATGTGTGATGTGTGTGGAAGAACAAATACATTAATATTTCTCATTACTTGAGGAACATTCTAAACGAGCAAGGCGTTGCATTATTGTTGGTTGCGAATGAGACTAAGATTTATCATTTCTTTGGAGAAACACATTTGATAGAAACTCCAAGCAAAGAGAAAGGCGTGTTTATGAGATTGGTGCTCTCTATATGAAGAGCGTAGAGAGTAAAATGGGAGGTTGAGTATAGTGGCGCAGCCACTAACAAAAAATTATGTTATGTTTTGTTCTTTTTGGATACCAAAGGTCATACTAATGAGTGTTTATTTGGAGAAAAGAGGTTAACGAAGTTGGGCGCCATTCTGGCTGTACAAAAAATTTAGTGCATTTTCAGTTTGTCTATTCATGTAGAGAGGCACTTGAAGCTTTTATTGGTCTGATATTTTACGGAAAATGAGAGAAGAATAGCTGGTAGAAATAAGAGAAACCATTAAGATAAGAAATAAGATATATATTTTCTAAAGGTACGCCTAAGAGAATAAATGGCGGACTAAGAGAAAATCATGGGCTATTGAAAGCATTGAACATCAGCTAAAAGAGGCTGCATTAAAGTATTTCAGCATGTGGAGTGGAGGAGAAGCACCATTCAACCTGTGCAAGGTACCATGTTGGAGTGAAGCGCCATTCAAAGAAAAGCTTATCTTTTTTTCGGCTATGATATTGTTCATTTTGAAGAAAAATAGTAGAAAGTGTGGGACCATAATCTTTGAACTACTCTGAGAAAAGCGCTATTGCTGGAGGGAGTAATAAATCGTTGTTATGTATCCCAAGCCATCTCTATTCTGTACAATAAGTTTCTCATTGGTTTGTTGAGGTTTACATTTTTAAAGCTTAAATTTTGGTCTCTATAATGACTTAGGAAAATCTATTTATATTTACCATTATCAATATTTTAACAATTACCTTCAAATTGCACATAAGCCTCATTAATACTATATTTGGCAAGTGGTAAAAGGAAAACAGTTTTTAGTTTTTTATTTATTCTTATTTAATTAGAAGATATAAAATAAATGAAAAATAAATTTTAGTTTTAAAAATTTTAAATTTCATGAAATAATAGTTTTTGTAAATTTTAAGATAATTTAGTGGAACACTATTAATTTAGTATCTCATCAAGAGTGAAGACTTTTAAACTAAAAACCAGTAGTGTTGTCTAGTTTGAGTATATAAACAACCTGAAAACGTGTTTTTTTAAATATTTTATATTCTTCCACAATAATTGGCTTAGTAAAAAATTAGGAAAATTTAGCTAGTTTAATACATTTGTTACTGCCCCAATTCACAAAAACTAATGGGGTTAAACATCATTTTGTAGAGTCATAAAATACTTACAATATGTGATTATACGTATGTCGATCAAAGTTTACTTTAAAAAAAATAAAAATAAATGCATAGCACTTCAATTACTATAATAAATTACATAAAGAAGATTCAATGTTGCTAACACTTCATGTTTCTAATAATTTGATTGAAAAAGTTAGAAATGTAAATATGGCTTCAAACTTTGGGAAAGATAACAACAAAATAACAAGATTAAAATTTTTGAAGGTATTATACTTGAATTTTTTTGTTTTCTCCTATTAATGTTGAAGATGGTGGTTATATTTGTGATATTTTGATTCATATGAAAGACATTTATGATAAAATAAAATTTGTTTGGAAGCTTATAAATGATAAATATTTGATTGTTCTATTCCTATATAGATTTATTCCATACTTTGACTCATATTTTGAGTCACTAGACATGATTATGAAGATATAAACTCCTAAAGTTGAGAATTTGTCTAAACTTCTCCTATTGAAAGAAGGAATGTGAGATCAATTGTAAATAATAATGTCACATAATTACCAAAAGTTCATTCAATGCACATCATTTTGAGGGTAGAGCAAGATAGTAAAATTATAGTAGTTTTTGAAGTGAGGAGGATTAAAAAAGTAGTAATACATTTAGGTGGAAATTACGTTATTGTAATAAACCATGGAATTTGAAGAATGATTATCGAGAGAGGCAATATGATCTAGAAAATAATATAAAGAAGTGAAAATATACAAATCTGGATAAACATAATTAATAAGGATCACCAAGTTATTCTATATTTATAGTGCTAAGAACAAGTCAATAACATAAAAAAACATTTTATTTTGACTCAAGTGTATTAAGACACTACACATGTCACAAATATTAGTATGTAAATTTTGTTAAAATTGATAGTTGTAGTGAGAAAATTACCTTAGGTGATTTTTATATTCATTATGTTATATGATATGTTGATGTCTTTATTTCATTGAATAATTTTCTTACTTACAATCTCAGTAATCTTTAGGGTTTTCATGATGTGAACACTAAAATTACTTCCATAAGAGAAATAACTTGAATTCCTAACTATAAGTAATATTAGCACTATGAATACCCCCCTAAGAAGAATGTAGATAATTATAAAATACTTGATATGCTAAAAAGTTCCTATTTGTTCAAGATGTTGTCAAGGGAATTAGTGGTCTTCATTTTTAGTGTTTTTTATAGTCTCAGGTATTCCTCCTTATTTCAGATTCTTTGATCATTTATGTTTGAGAGACTTGAAGAAACCATGTATTACGTCCTTAGTTCTCCCATCACCAAAATGTTCTATGTGGTGTTCTTTCTTTAGTGCTTATAGCACATTTTATTGTCTTATGAACAAACCTTCTGTTGTTGAATTTTTCCTTCTTCCCAGGAATGGTTCCTTGGTGGTGTTTCCTTTTTGTACTCTTGGACTATTCTGGGATGTGTAGCTTATAGAATTTAGTTTTTTCATCTTCTCTCTTGTAACTAGATTTTTACTTTGGGGTTGTTTTGCTTTATAGTTTTATTACCATCACCTATTTTTTAGAGGCTTCTTTTTTATTTCATGGTTTGATTTTATATATATATTATTTTTTACCATGGGATAAAGGCCCATTTTCCCTTATTACTATCTATCAAAAAATTTAATTCTTAGCCTCTCTATGGAATTTAAAGGAAATGAATGCATGATTATTAATCTTCATGATAAGAAAGCCACTGATTTGAGTATTGGTAAAAAATATTTGTATAAATTGGTATATTAAAAAATAGTAATTAAGCATGTATTAGTAGTGGTTGAAAACACTAGTGAATGGAATTGATTACCATTATTAGCATACATTATTAAGACTAACCTAGTGAATGGGATTTTATATATTCGAATGTGTCAAAATGTATGTTGAGGATTTTAGATGGATTATTAATTTATACATTCATCTGAAACATATATGAGATGGAAATCCAAAGGATCGCTATATTTTTTACATGTGATTTTTCATGGTCCAACGTACACACCTTAAATATTTGAGTCTTTTTATTATTATTATTTTTAGAAATTGTTTCTCTAACTTTATTTCTTGGAATGTTGTGTTAGATAAATAGGGAGGGATAGATATAAAATATATTAAATAAATTAATGTGGATGAGTTCATCTCTAATATATTCACGTAATTTTTCATTAAATAAGGTATACACATTTAATAATCTACACATCAAAGTGAAGTCATGACAATGAAAAATTATTGTTATGGAGATGGTGTGATGTATGACATATAGCTAGAATGTACAATATCAGTACTATGAAGAAGCTATCAACACATCTATGTACACTCGCAACCAAAATATTATACAAACCTAACATAGTGTGATATTGAAATGGCCATGGTCTATTAAATCAAGTAATGTAAGTTTTGTTTTATGTTTTCAAATCTACTACTTCTATACTTGGAAAAATGTACATGTATTTTGTCTATTTTAAGGAAATAAATTCATACATATTATTATGTCTCTAAATATAGGATTGAGGTGAGTAAATATGTTTGAAATGATAAAGTTCCATTATTTTATAATAATGGTCAATCTACTAATAGTATTAGATTTCTACATTCTAATGATGTATCTAGAATAAGTTATGGTAATAAAGTTAATTAATGTTGAAGGATAAAACTGCCATAAGATTCATGTTCTCTTAGTTAGGAGAGTGTTTCTCACTCTTAAAAATTAGATATAGAAAAATAAAAGAGGCCAAAGTGGTACCCTAATACTATGAAAGATGTATGGAAATATAAACTGCATGACCTATTAGAAGGGAAATCTATAAGGTCAGGGAAATATAAGGTCCAAGGTCTTGAAGACTAAGTAATTTTTTTTTTACTATTGATTCATATATATATTGAAACAAAAAACAAATATAGACACTAAAGTCAAACCTAAATGTACTTTTTTCATGAATATTAGTGAAATAGGAAGGGGTACAAAGAAAAAGAATAAGATTTTTTTGAATGGTAGATGTCCCAAAGTTATTCAAAAATAGAGAGTATTATATGTTAATTTTTCAATATATTGACACATTAATATCCCTTATGGGATATAATATGTTATTTAATTTTGATGTACATTAAATAAGGGTTTTTACAACTCATCACTCTAGACAATAAATATATGAATCATGATGCATTCAAGACATGAAAAAACATCAAGGAACAAAAAAAAAATAATGAATTTAGTGTTGAGTACCATTTCATTCCTTACTTGGTGTTTGTAATGGATAATTACCCATGTACAATGATAAGATAGATTGGAAATTATGGTACATTTTGATACATTTTTTTAGATATAACTAGACTACACTTTGATTAAGTTAATGTATGGACTTAATAATTTGATTTAAATAATGAATAAAATGTTGTATTTATTCATTAATATAGGATGTTATAAAGTTAGTATGTTTACAATAATGTAACATTCTATGTTATACATGTTAACTGCGATACATTAGCTAGATATAAGTTAGTATATTTCTAGGTTTTTAGTTGTTTTATCTTTGTAGATTTGTATTAAACTAATTTAGGCTTATTTTTATTTTATTTTTTTACCTCTAAGGATGTCTTCATAAATTTTATCTCTAAGATATCTAAATATATATTTCATATTATAATAATATGTGGCTTAAGGCTTGAAATTAAATCATATACTTTTATCAAACACATTTTTCATATTTTGGTTATGTCATGAAACTATATACTTCTTCACCAAAATAATATACGATGTCAAGAAAAATATACAATAGACCTTATTATTTACCCCTTTGGCTATAATAGGCCAAGTCAATAGACCCTATATGAGTGTTAAATGTAAATATTATACATAGTTAGCTCAAAGGAACTATGATTATCTTACCCAATTTATTATCACTAGAAAACATAACCATGAGCTACTCAAACTCTGCATAGTAGACATTAGTCAACAATGATATTTTTGGATTTCAACCTCAATTTTCACAATATAACATGCACACACATAATTGAAGTGTATCATATACACATAAATGCATCATAATGGGTACCTTTGTAAAATATGTCAAGTGAAAAGGTCTCCAAGGACTTGTTATTGAAGATAAATATAAAAGAGGGTTAATCAATTAATTTTATTTAATTACTTTCATACATTAGGCCATTGAGCCTTATCAAAGTTTAAACGAGCATTATAATGAGAACCAAAAGTGACATGAAATTTACAAAAAATATGTATACTTTTTCATAATTTAGATACGTAGTAGAATGACCCACATAGAAATTTTATTACTTATCAAATTTATGCATAACAAACCATTAATAAAGTAAAAATAAAAAATTAGTTAAAATAATAAGGGATATTACCAATCAAATAATTAAAATTGTAAAAATCTATTTACAAGTTTAGTATTCATCTAGACTACATACAAGGCCTCATAGATCCATGACCAAGTGACCATTATAAATCTCCAGAAATTGTAAGATTATACTCCATTTTATGAGAAGACAACACCTTTTGAATTACATGTTAATATCACTAATAGATACACAAAAACTAAGATAAAATCATAACTTTAGGACATATGTTCATTCCACATCTAAAATATCAAAATGAAGAAAACATTCATCAACTTATAAAAGGATTTCCCTTGGTACATCTCGGAATCAATCCAAATAATTTATCATCAATGAAAAAATATTATAGGTTTATCAACATCATGGTGGGTCTCACTCTAACACAACTACTGTTCATATTTATAAAATCAAATATTACTCAAACAACTTCATGAGGCATCAATTGACAAGTGGAAATAATTATTAAATTCACTAAATAATAAGACACTTTGAGAAGAAAAAACATATGGGTAATATTAAACCATTCAAAATAGAAATTTAAATTTATAATAAGGATAAATATCATCTTTAAACTAAAATAAAGACCTCATGGAATTCTTTCATTAGCACCAAATAAAGAGAATATTAAATGCTGAGATTATACAAGGATACCTGCATAAGATCTTACTTTTTATTTTATAATAATTCACCAATATATTATAAGGATGTAAGGATTATTTAAATGTTGACTATGGGAAAATTACTGACACTCAAAAACCCTTAAAACACTCTACAAATATAGATCTATTCTAATTTAATTTATCACCTTGAAATTTATATGATTTTATTTTATCATTTTAGGTAAAATGGCTATGAAATTTAATTCAAAATAGGTATTTATATATGCTTCAATCACCGTCAATAGTCAAAATCATGTTATGAAACTCAAGTTATGTTGGAAAAACCAACCAGATTAATTACTACCTTAGAATTGTTCACTATGATTAAATAAATGGTTTTTGACTTGGAGATGCCTATCAAATTTTGATCCATGAATAGTGATAATATTATATATCAATCTATCACCATCACTAATTATATATATCACAAGGTTCAAAAACCTCATTTACCCTCTTTAGTATTTCTAAGCTCAATTAAATTAAAACATATAGAATCCCTAATTAGTCATATGATGACAAAGTGATTCATATATTAGAAGCCTTTGTTCAGTGTACATGTCCTGCATATTTACATAATCCAAATTTTATATACTCAACATTCACAAACCTTTTACTTTTTCATTTTCATGGCCATGCAACACAATTCAACCCTAGACATATATTTTGATGTACATTGACATTGGTCCCACCTTACAACTACATTTTCATTTGTCATGGCATACATATGGTAAGA
The DNA here is from genome assembly GCA_037957365.1 of Torreya grandis. Classification (NCBI taxonomy): domain Eukaryota; kingdom Viridiplantae; phylum Streptophyta; class Pinopsida; order Cupressales; family Taxaceae; genus Torreya; species Torreya grandis. Next base: position 3,019,821 of record JARHVA010001003.1, on the reverse strand, counting down.
TATATGAATTGATTCATTATAAGGTCCATGTCACTCTTGACCTTGGATTTTACTATGTATATTATAAAAAAATATATATATAACTCTCTCACTGGAGACAAGAACTTCAATCCATGTAGTTGTTACCTTTTCACCTCATCCATCATTGACCATGAGGAGAGAAATGTATTGTTTCTCCTTATATATTTGAAATGAGATGGTGAAAAGGCTCCTTAATTTATGTTTTCCACTTTCCCATCCATGGGTTACGTGGACCTATGAATTTAATAATTTTACCTTTGTTTTTTATAGCATCTATACACTTTCTTCTTCACATAAAATGCGACTATGTCAAAACATAAATTGGAGTATATTTCTATAATTTATTGGTTCATGTGGAGAATATTTATTTATATCCAATGTCTCTTGAAATTATATTTAAATTAATCCTCTATGGATATTGGGAACAAGACACATGGTAGATGTTTATTTGTTTGGATATTTAGAACAAGACACATTGTTGATGTTTATTTATCTATCCATAATCATGTGATAGGATTAGGGGTAGGATAGTTGAAATTTTTTAATTGGAAACATGCCTAGCACTTCATAAAATTTCATAGAATTTATCGATCTTATATCTCCTTATATAATCCATGATTGATTCATGTGGTAGTTATTCATTAGATAAGTGACCATGTACTCAAAGATTCACATATAAATTTTATGGATCCTTTGGAATATTAAATTTACCTTATATTTATCTAAGACATAGGTTTAATCTAATACTTATTCAGTCAACAACCTTTTCCTTTACTCACAGCAAGGTTTGAATCGAAGACCTTTTAGATATAGGACCAATCTAGTGACCAATGACACTGTGACATTCAAATAGATAATATTGAAGCAACATGAAGTATACTAAATGATTGAAAGGGCCTTCAAAACTTTTTAATTGATCCACATACTCATGTGTTTAAATGAACACATGTTTAAATAATTTATTATGAATATGTACTTATCAAAATGAAGGTTGACCACATGTAACATTTAACAATGGACACTTGACCTTGTAAGTATGAAATGAAACATGAAAAAAAAAATTATAATAAATAAAACGTAGTCATAGATATAAATAACTTACCAAATATAGGTTTGAAATTTTATGAGGTTACTATATGTTTCATATAAATTCCTACTAAGTCATAACCCTAATAAAATAAAATGACATTATGAATAAAACATCCAAATACTTGTGACATGAAATTTAACCAAAGAGAAAATGATTTTAACTATGGATTATATGATAAATAAAGTAAGGACATAATGATCCTTACCAAAGACACCATAAACGAATGAAAAAATCTAGATGGAACTTTATGATGGTGACCAAAACACTCTTTGTTTATTGAAATTTATACTTATTTTGATCACAAAGATAAAAATATTATATTTTACATTTTAGGCTCCAACATTGTCTCTATGTATGGGATAAATACACCTATTATTTTTAAGATATCTTAGAATCATCATGGTGGAATAAAGAATTTACATTATCTATTAAACTCAAAATTATCCTAAATCCTTTATTGTAAAACCTAGACAAGCTGAATGTTTATCTCTTTTAAATATAAACACACTATGAATCTGAAAACACTTACTCAAAAAATTATAAAACTAAAAAAAATGAGCAGAAAAAACCATGAGTTAATAAAATTCAACACATATATACACTATATAAAGTATTTAGATATAGCCTTCAAGTTATAAAATGATTGAGGTACCTACTATTGATAGACAACTCTAAAACTTCATCATTCAGATCCTGGAAGAAATATGAATTTTATCCAATTATGATATTTATTGAGAAGTGCCCAGTCCACAATGGATCGTATTTCCCTGATTAAATTTTTATTCATGTATGTTGTCTAGGAGAAAAACCAAGTCGCCTAACTAGAAATACCTAGTTGTTGCCTTTTTATTGAGTAACCCTTTTATATTTTCAATGAAATTTTGACGTATTTTGTGCGAATTTATTTTTATCTCATATATTTTAATGAATTTCATGTTCCTTTATTCACAAAGACATTTTACTTTTATTCATTCATTTCTTTAAAAAATAAGAATTTGGATCATTCTAAAATAGATGGAACTGTCGCATCTATACAATATACAAGTTTGAAATTACTTTTTCATATATTTTTATTAAGATTTATTATATTTTCCTAGATAGAAAACCTCAAATTTTCTTCCCACCTTCTCTTCTTCATGTCTAAAGTCCTCTTCATAATTTTGTTCATATTTTTATTGTTGGATTTAACTTTTCCAAATTCCCAATGATAGTAGTTTGATGAGTATGTTGAATTGATGACAATTTTTTCCACACATCTAAAATAATTGATCAGATCTAAAACACATGGGATTATCATAAAAAAATATTGTAGGCAGCCAAGATCTTGTAATAATACTATTTTGTAACAAATCGATCACCATTTTATGAATGGCAATCCTAGTTAGGATAAATTCCATCCATTTGTGAAGTAATTAGTCATAATTTAATTCTACATATGAGAAAAAATAAATGTATCATTCATTTGACCAATAAAATTCATTCCTTTTTGTTAGAATGTATCTTATGTGATTAGAGGAATGAGTGGGAAAATACCTAAATTATTCCATTCTCCCAATGAATCATTAGCATGAATTTAATTTTATAACCATTTTAGAAACACCCTTCAGTAATGAAGGTTACCAATAACCATCTCTGATTATGTTTTAAGAGCTTAACATTCACTACATTGTTGGAATTCATAAAGTATCCTATTACTATTTTTACTAATCTATTTTGCATTGCTTTTTGTTCTCTCCTAGAAGTTCTTAGGAATCCCTAAAAATATAAATTTTTGTTATTTTATTATTTTTGAAATACTTATTTATAGAGGCATATTGTAATCAAGTGGAAATTATCAAAATAGAACACATCATCATAAGTGTAGTAGCACTATTTAAGTCTTGCATGATTAAGGTTTAGATATAATAGTAGTATTTTTTCTTCTCTATTTTATTTATTTGTTCTTTAGTTTTCATGTCAAATCCAACATAATAGTCTAGAGTTTGAGAGTGTAGGTGGAGGGAGGAATAAAAGGGTAGAAGAGTTGTTTATGTTTCGTAACTTAAGTACCAACATTGAAAAATAGAAGCACAACCAAGTTCAATCAACAATAAAATCATTGAGGAATGTCCATATCATGAGAAAATCAACTTTTTAAGTGGACTAATCTATATAGAAGGAAAAGGATACAACAATAGTAGATTTTAAAGGTGAAAATAAGGGGTCTTGTGCCAAAGGATAGGCAAATTAGAAGAGAAAGGTACTACAAACTAATCACATAGAGGAGAAGAGTGTGTATATGTGAGCCCATGAAGTTTGTATGAAGGTGCTTGACTAAAATACCACCAAGAAGATCATAGTTAAAATAAGAGAGAGAGAGAGAGAGAGAGAGGAGATAATTACTAAAGATGGAGCCTAAGTGTCTAGAAGCTAAATATATTTTTGTTCATTCTGTGAAAAGATCAACATGCAGGAATAGAGTGCAACAACTGACACAAAGAAAAAGCCAAGCCATGTCAATATTAAACCAAATCCACCCAAGTAAGGGAGTTGCATTTTTTTTTCAAATCTGAGAGACATCAAAATCAATTCACCATTGGAAGAAAGGTGCAGCAAAAAGGCATAGTCATTGGTGAAATTTGTATATTTACATAAGTGGTCTAGATTTATAAGATGGCTATATTAGATGGTAAAAGTTGGAAGCATCCGCTTACATTTGATGCATAAAATTATGATGTATGGTTAAAGATGATGAAAACAATATTTATGGAAAATGATTTGTGGGAGTGTGTCATCACCAGATTCACAGACGTGACTGGTCCAATAACATACAATGCATTGACAATTGCCTAAAAGACTCTATTGAAAGAAAATCAGAGGAAGGATGTGAAAGCATTCAATCTGATAGATATATCAATGTCTCAAGCTATATATCCAAGAATTTCTATAGCAATTTATGTAAAAGAATCATGGGAGATCCTCTAAAATTCCTACCAAGGCATAGATAAGGTATAGCTAGTGAAACTTCAAATGCTTAGAAGAGAATTTGAAACATTACAAATCAATGAAAGTGAGTTTATTTCTAAGTTTCATACTAGGATCGTTACATTGACAAATTAGTTAAGAGTCAATAGTGAAATAATAGATGATCAAAACATTGTAAGAATGATTCTTAAGATTTTGCTTATGAGATATGATCCAATTGTTATATCTATTGGGGAGGCTAAAATACCTCTCATGGATGAAAGTAGATAAATTGATGGGTTCTATTCAAACACATGAGCACTATTTGAATGGATATGAACCCTCTTCTTTAGAGCAAGCCTTCAAGGCTCATACTAGTTTTAGAGGCAAGGGGAGAGGAAGAGAAAATAGAGGTAGAAGCTTCATAGGTAGGGGAAGAGGAAGGAACACTATGATAAATCAAGTTTAGATAGTTAGAAAGGATATAGTAGCTCCCAATTAAATTTCCAAGATAAAAAAAAGAGTATTGCTTTAAATTAATGGTATGATAAAAGTAATATTCAGTGTTATTACTATCATAAGTATGGTCACTTTGCCAATGAATGTAGAAAGGGGTAATATAACCAATCAAGACAAAATGCACATGTAGTCACTAAGAATTTAGGTGAATCTGAACATTTAACAAACATGTTCATTGTATGTGTTGTCCCCCAAAAATATCACTCATTTTTGGGACAACATTTGAACTATTTTCATCTTACAGACCAAAATTGTCTCTTCCCTTTCTGAAATTTGTCTTGGGCATTCAAATTCCTCATTTTTCAAGCTTCACAGGAATCTACAGACTCTGCAGGACAAGTTCAATGGGCTTTATAGGTTGATTTCTATGGACTTGGTTTCTATGGACTTTGTAGGCAGGTTCATTTCTACATGTTCAAAGGCTTTAGCATCTTGGTTCAATAAAAAATGTCCATCGGCAAGCATCTAAACAAAGATCCAACCATTGAACCATTTAACTGTTGAACCTTGAACCATTTTGGTTAAACGGGTTTAACAAGTTCAAGGGTTGAACGCCATTGTAAAGAGTTAAGCCCTTCATCAAGGTTCAAAGTTTAACCACTTCGATTGGTTCAACGCTTTGGTTCAACAAAGTGGTTCAATGCTTCGGTTCAATCAAAGGGTTCATTAGCTTGAACCATCTTGAACCAAATTGGTTCAAAGCTTAGTTCAAAGTGTGGTTCAATAAGCAGTTGGTTCAATCAGTTGGTTCAAGTGGTCAAGTGGAACACAAGAAGAAAGTGATGAACCATTGAACCTCAGTTGGCTCAATTGATCAGTTCAATCAGCGGGTTCAAAGGAATACCCCAAAGCGAAGAGACCAAGTGCCCTTGTGGAGGGTAGTGAAGAAAAATAAAGAAGCGATTGAACTAGGGAAGCGATTGAACCATTGACGTCCCTACGGATGTGAAATTTAAGATAATGAAATATCTATTGATTTTCAAATATGGCGCAGACCCTATGAAAAAATTTAGTGACCAGCCAAAGAGATAGCCTGAGAGCTCAGATTGCATATATAAGGACAAAATATAGAGGAAGTCACCATGTGTCCCTTGTAAAAATTGACGAAAAGCCCTAAGTGTCAACATCTGTGATTTCTTCCTTTTGTCTCATTATTGAGTAAGGACTGTGGTGGGTCCCAAGTGAATTATAAGTTAAGTAGAACATGCCAAGTGGCATCATCTACATGAATTCAAATGAATCCTACATAGTTCTATAGTGTTTCTAAAATGCAATGAAAGCCACCACATGTCATCTTTTGCAGGACATTCAAAAGGTATCCAAAGCTTCTACAAGTTCAACAGATGCTGCCACGTGTCCCTCAGAAAGTCACAGACAAAAATGCCATGTGTCCTCACCTATTTCACATTAGATGTTGCCACATGTCATCCTTTGAGACACAGTATCAAAGCAGCAAACCCTGCCACATGTCTCTCATCAAATGCAATAGAAGCTACCACGTGTCATCCTCCACAAGATTCTCAAAAGGCAAGCAAAAGCTGCCACCTTTTTTGTTGTAACTCCTTGGAGAGTGACAAGTGTCTGCACTTGTGATTTTGAGTTTATAATAGGTTTCAAAGCCTCTATCAATAAATGTTTCTCAGAGTCCTGTGGAAGTTGCCACGTTTCTTCACCTATTTAGTAGTGGAATGTGCCATGCATCAATTACTAAAGACCAGTAGAAAGTGAATAAGGAATAGAGCATCAAATTAAATCTAGGACATGATTCAAATAACTAGAAAAAAAGGAATGATGAACAAGGACCAGAAAAATTTATGCATCAGATATGTTTCTAGAAGTAGATCATGAGGTAGACATTGAAGGATGCAAACATTTAATATCATGACCTATTTCTCTGCATTGAGAAAACCAAATGGGTAAATGCCCCTAAATTCTAGCATGTCTTCTTAATAGAATTCAATACAACATGATGTGTTACTATTCCCAAATCCTTCTTGAAGAGGCTATATAAGGGACTCTCTTTTATTGTAAATGGATCTCTCTCTGACGATTAGGAAATAAAATTTGCCCAAATTGAAAGGCATTACTGAGACTTTGAGCTCAGATTGCTAATCATATTTTGTTATTGGAATAAGAAAGCAAGTGATTTTTTAGATTTTGTACTGTGATATCTTTGTTGTTAGGGAAATTGTTCTTATGTCTTTTTCCTTAATATATTTTCTATTCCTTTAATTTAACAAGCATAATTAGTGAAAGTAGTTAGGAAGGTGTCCTGAAATCAACTATGGAGAGACTTTCTGCTCCCATAATTGCCTTTAGTGTGTTTTATTTTTATTTTTGTGTAAAGGACCTTGGGATGACTTTGTGCCCTCATTGTCCTTCGTATCTCACTCTTGGAAAATTCAGGTGGAGGCTTTGTGCTACATCTTGATTTGTTGGTTACTACATCCTTGGTTACATTTTCCATTTACTACTAGGAGTATTCTTGTGGTTTGCTAAATAGTGCTTCTAAAAGAAGAGAAGTGTTGTTTGTCATTTCCCTTGAGTTTTTCCTTTGATCCGCATGCATCATCTCTGAAAAAAGAGAGATGGATGGTTTATCCTACCCCTAAGTATTATATATATATATATATATATATATATATATATATATATATATATATATATATATATATATATATATATATATATATATATATATACACACACACACACATACATATATATACATACATATATATATATATATATATATATATATATATATATATATATATATACATATATATACATACACACATATATATATACATATATATACATACATATATATATATATATATGTGTATGTATATATATATATATGTATATATATATATAAAAACATATATATATATATATATATATATATATATGGGGAACCTCCCCTTGATGAGAGGAGAGATTAGTTCCCTTTTGATGTGGTAAACCTACACATTTGGACAACCAATCTTCCTACTTTGGCTGATCAGACCTATTTTTTTTATCAGTACACTGATCGACAAAATATTCAACCAACAATTTTTGGCAACTCCACTGGGGATATACATAATTCTGTGGAATTTGGAACCTCATGTTTCAGATTGAAGCATCACTTGTGTCTTACCCATTATCATTATAACCCTTATCCATTATAGATTCTGGCAACTCCGTTAGTTGTCTTACCCATTATCCATTTATAGCCTTACCATCTTCCTCCACCTCTTTTATTTTATTTGGTCTATAAAACTAGAGCTAATGAGAAAGAACACACAGTTTAAAGCCTCAACCTTTAACTGAAGCAAGGTCAATTCTTTTCCATTTTTGTTTCAAAATCTAGCAGATTCAAGATATACATGAAGCCAAAGGGCTAAAGGTATCGTTGACCCTATATTCGAGTTGGTACAGCAAAGTGATTTTGATCCATTTCCTTCACAATCTCATCTCCAATGAACTAAGAGCTTTTATCCTACTAAACTCAGATTTCCATTGCCATATGAAGTATCTACTTCTACTATTGATAAATCTTTACCAATAATTACCCCTCTAAAATTTGTTATCCCTCCTTTCCATAATCTTAAAATGGCATTTCAAGGCCCCTGGGGTAATGCTTTTGGTCCTCTTAATCTTACTCCACCTCTACATGAACTTCCATGCAGTTCAAGGAAGAATTTCCCCAAATTCTATGGTGATGGGAAAGTTCACCCTGATGAGCACATTACAGCTTTCAGCATAGTTTATGGAGTAATCAGAGTAGAATTTGAAGATGTAGCAATTAGGCTTTTTGTGGAAACACTACAAGGTGCTACTGTAGATTGGTTTTATCATCTACAGGCTCAATCAGTGACTGATTAGAATACTCTCAAAGCTAAGTTTGAAGCCAGATTCAAACCTGAAGAAGATGCACATACACTTTTTGCTCAACTTACACAGATGAAGAAAGAGCCTCATGAACAAATGAGGGACTTCATAGCCAAATTTGACAAATTGAGGAACAAAATTCCTGTAATAGCTCAACCTATAACTGAGAATCTCAAATTCTTTTTCATTAATTCTTAGTTACCTAAAGTAAGTTTTCTCTTGAGACGTGCTGGTCAAATAAATCTTGTTGCAACTCAACTTTTGGCCACTAAGGTAGAAGATGATCTCATCTTAGCAGGCACCACCGATCCAATGGTATAAAAGCTAGCAAATGATGTTCTAGCCTTGAAAAAGAAAATGGTGCAAGGAATGTCTTTTGCTCTTTCATATAGGACATTCCCAAATCAGTCATATCAGAGTAATGTTGCTAGGAATCAAGAGCAACATAATTGCCTTCCTCCCCCATAAGGGAAACTTGCCTTGGAAGCTCCTCCAACCAATTCAACAATGGGATATCTTGAAATAGAATCAGATTTCTCTTTCCATCTTAAATTGAATCAAGAAAATGACGTTGATCTCCTTGAAGACAATCAAGAAGAATCAGCTGGTGACTCCCACTTTGGTTTCCTAAACTATCAAGATGAACCCATAAGTAAAGGAGAAGCTATTGATGGATCATATATAGTTTTTATCAGGTCCAAGAACCAATCAATCCAACAAGCTGATAAGAGACAACAGAGGAGCAACCTCAACCAGTAATTACAATTACTAAGTGTGGAACCACTCTACCTTTCCAATCAAAGGATATGGTGATCACCCAAAATGTAAGTACATCAATTTCACCTTCACCTTCTACTCCCATTTCGCAAACCAGCCCTCATCCCATCCCTCCTAAAACCCAAAAGGTTGAAATGCTTTCCTTTGTTCCTAGTCCAATTCAGCCATTTGATATAATTGATTATGTCAAAAAGACCAAAATATAAATGTCTGAATTTGAATACTTGTAGTTCAATCCTGATCAATTGGATAAGTTGGTCCAATGTATCAAGAACCAAACCATCCCTACACGGTAAAAAGCTAAATAGATAATTCCTAATTATCCAAAGAACATGCCCATTCTGAATAATATTTTTATTACTCCTCCAGCTGCCCCTGGGAAAATAGAACCTTTTCTATGTTTCCCTATTAATAAATAGTTATCAGCTCAATAATTGCATCATTGATTTTGGGGCATCTGACAATGTTATCCCTACTAAAGTCACTGAGTCTCTTGGTCTCACATTGACCAAAACCTTTGGGAGATGTTTCTCCATGGAGAACAAGCAAGTACCATTGCTAGGGCAAAATAAAGATGCTCAATTTGCATTGGCAGCCTTTCTAGACAAGAGAATTAGGATGTTTGTCTTGGTGGCTGACGTCACAGCATTCTATGGCATTTTGCTTGGATGAAATTTATGCAAGGACATGGGAGGAGAACTAAGCATGGATTTGTTTGAGGTAAGGATCCCTGTCCAAGGCCTAATGAAGAGGTTGCTTCCTGAAAAGGAAGCAAAATATGTGGTCACCCAGACATCATCTCTTGCAGCACAAATTTTGTTTGAGTCTTCAGGAAAGGGTAATTATTTCTTTACCACAAAGGATGTTCATGTTTCTATAGATGAAATTCCTATAGCTGACAATCTAGGAATTTATCCAAACAAGACTTCAAGAGAATTAGTAGAGTGCAGTACAAATAAGGAAAGATCTTCCATCTCTAATGAAGAGAAATCTGATAGGAGATCAACTTCTGATAATGCTGGGACCCTAAAATCCAATGGCAGCAATTTTTCCACCAACAATGGAGTTTGAACTGTGTTGATATCTCCTCAAGGAGATATTCTTCCTTCATGCAATTTGCAAGTTAGTAACACCAACAACACAGCTAGATGTGAATCTCTATTGCTCGGATTGAAGATTGCTCAAGATGAAGAAGTCAAACTCCTTCACATCAAAGGAGATGTTAATCTAATAGTTTGTTAGGAGTTTGATGTGGACAATCCAATCATATTCTAGACTAAACTAGAAGAACAACTAATTATGATAATGGACCATGCTACTGAAAATCAAAATCAGGCAAAGGAACCCTTTGCCAAGAGAGCAAGGAGTTATGGTTTCCAGTTTGAAGACCACATCCTGCCATGGGATAAGAAGAAGAAAAAGCCAAGGGGAAGATGCAAAAAATTGGTTTTTTGGTTGAGAACTCCATTTGCCCATTCCCATTTCTGGATACAAAATGTCTTCTTACTGGTTTATCAGAATAGAGCACTATTTTCACTATCTCACAAGAAGTAGCATCTGAAATACTTTAATTCTTGAAGTATCAGATCATTCCATCTATACATATGTATATTTGAATAGTTTTTAATTTTGTTTTGTTTTGTTTGTTTTCATTTTTGATGCCTTTCATTTTTGGGTAGCATGACTCCGTAACCCAATGGTACATATGAAGACACTGGAGATTTTAGATTCTACTCCCTTCAATTCTTTTTGCAATTGATAGAAGTTCCCTAACTAGAGCCAGCTATTGTCCCCTAAGAATATCACTCATTTTTGGGACAGCATTTGAACTATTTTGGTCTTAAAGACCAAAATTGTCTCTTCCCTTTCCTAAATTTATCTTGGGCATTCAAATTCCTCATTTTTCAAGCTTCATAGGAATCTACGGACTCTGTAGGCCAAGTTCAATGGGCTTTATAGGTTGATTTCTATAGACTTGGTTTCTACAGACTCTGTAGGCATGTTCATTTCTATAGGTTCAAAGGCTTCAGCATCTTGGTTCAATCAAAAATGTCCATCGGCAAGCATCTAAACATAGATCCAACCATTGAAACATTGAACTGTTGAACCTTGAACCATTTTGGTTTAATGGGTTCAACAATTTCAAAGGTTCAACATCATCAGCAAGAGTTAAGCACTTCATCAAGGTTCAAAGTTCCATCACTTCAATTGTTTCAACGCTTTAGTTCAACCAAGCAATTTAAAACTTCAGTTCAATCAAAGGATTCATTGGCTTGAACCATCTTGAACAAAATTGGTTCAAATCTTGGTTCAAAGCATGGTTTAATAAGCAGTTGGTTCAATTGGTTGGTTCAAGTGGTCAAGTAGAACATAAGAAGAAAGTGATTGAACCATTAATCCTTTGCACCATTGAAACTCAATTAGTTCAATCGATCAGTTCAATCATCTGGTTCAAAGGAATGCCCCAAATTGAAGAGACCAAGTGCCCTTGCAGAGGGCAGTGAAGAAAAATAAACAAGTGATTGAACCAGGAAAGTGATTGAACCAAGGAAGAAATTGAACCATTGACATCTCTGTGAACGTTAAATTTAAGATAATGAAATATCTATCAATTTTCAAATACAATGCAATCCCTGTGAACAAATATAGTGACCGGCAAAGAGATAGCCTGAGAGCTCAGATTGCACAGATAAGGACAAAATATAGCAGAAGTCACCACGTGTTACTTGTAAAACTCGGTGTAAAGCACCGAGTGTCAATGTATACCACTTCTTCCTTTTGTCTGATTATTGAGTAAGGACTATGGTGGGTCCCAGGTGAATTGTAAGTTAAGCGGAACACACCAAGTGGCATCATCTGCATGAATTCAAATGAATCCTGCATAGTTCTATAGTGTTTCTAAAATGTGATGGAAGCTGCCACATGTCATCTTCCATAAGACATTTAAAAGGTGTCAAAAGCTTCCACAATTTTAACAAATGTTGCCACGTGTCCCTCAAAAAGTCACAGACAAAAATGCCACGTGTTCTCACATGTTTCACAGTGGATGTTACCACGTGTCATCCATTGAGACATAGTATTAAAGTAGCAGACCCTGCCACGTGTCTCTCATCAAATGCAATGGAAGCTGCCATGTGTCATCCTCTGCAAGATTCTTAAAAGGCAAGCAGAAGTTGCCACCTTTTCCATTGTAACTTTGGAGAGAGTGACAAGTGTCTACACCCATGATTTTGAGTTTCTAATAGGTTTTAAAGCCTCTATCAATAAATGTTTCTTAGAGTCCTATAAAAGTTGCCACGTGTCTTCACCTATTTATCAGTAGAATGTGCCACGTGTCAATTGCTAAAGACTAGTAGAAAGTGACAAAGGAATAGAGCATCGAATTAAATCTAGGACTTGATTCAAATAACCAAAAAAGGAGGAATGATGAAAAAGGACCAAAAACCTTTACACATCAGATATGTTTCTAGAAGTAGATCACCAGGTAGACATTGAAGGATGCAAATGTTCAATGGCGTGACATGTTTCTCTGCATTGAGAAAATAAAATGGGTAAATGCCCCTAAATTCTAGTATGTCTTCTTAACAGAATTCAATACAAAATGATGTGTTACTTTTCCCAAATCCTTCTTGAAGAGGTTATATAAGGGACTCTCTTTTTTGTAAATGAATCTCTCTCTAATGACCAGGGACAAAACTCTACCCAAATTGAAAGGCATTACTGAGACATTGAGCTCAGATTGTTGATCACATTTTGTTATCAGAATAAGAAAGCAAGTGACTTTTTAGACTTTGTGCTGTGATATCTTTATTGTTGGGGAAACTATTCTTATGTCTTTTTCTTTAATATATTTTTTGTTCCTTTAATTCAACAAGTAGAATTAGTGAAAGTAGTCAAGAAGGTGTCCTGAAGTCAACTATGGAGATACTTTCTGCTCCCATAATTTCCTTTAGTGTGTTTTATTTTTATCTCTATGTAAAGGACCTTTCGATGACTTTGTGCCCTCATTGTCCTTCGTATCTCACTCTTCGGCAACTCAGGTGGAGACTTTGTGCTACATCTTGATTTGTTGGTAACTACGTCCTTGGTTACGTTTTGCATTTACTACCAGAAGTATTCTTGTGGTTTGTTGAATAGTACTTATGAAATAAGATGAGTGTTGTCTATCATTTCCCTTGAGTTTTTCCTTTTATCCACACACATCATCTCTGAAAAAAGAGTGATGGATAGTTTATCCTACCCCTGAGTATTATTTTCTATTTGTGTGTGTGTGTGTGTGTGTGTGTGTGTGTGTGTGTGTGTGTGTGTGTGTGTGTGTGTGTGTGTGTGTGTGTGTGTGTGTGTGTGTGTGTGTGTGTGTGTGTAACATATCTATAGGGAACCACCCCTTGATGAGAGGAGAGATTAGTTCCATTTTGATGTGTTAATCCTACACATTTGGATGACTAATCTTCCTACTTTGGCTTATCAGATCGATTTTGTTTATCACTATGCTGACTGAAAAAATATTCAACCAACAATAAGCAATGTTGCTAAGCAAAGTAGTGCTAAGGTATGGTATTTGGATAGTGCATATGGTAACCACATGAGTGGTAATGAGAATCTATTTTCCTCTGTTGATAAGAATATTCATTTAGATATTAAGATGAGAAATAATGAAAGAGTTTCAATTGTTGGTAAAGGAACTGTTGTTATCTGCACTAAGCAAGGTGAGAGGAGAAAAATCTATGATGTCTATTATGCTCCAAATTTGAAGCATAATATGTTGAGTATTAGATAGTTAGTCCAAAAGGTATATAGATTTTTGATGGAGAATGGAGTGTGAAAAATATTTGACAAGGAAAGAGGCATAAACATTATAGTTGTGGTTTAGATGATAAGGAACCTAATGTTTCCTCTCAAGATATAGATTGATACTCTTAAGAGTACAATAGTACTACATCAAGTAGCCTTCAATATAGTCATGAAAGACACATCCATACTCTAGAATTTAAGGTATGGGAAATCAAGATTTTTTGGATTAAAAATTTTATTTGAGAAGAATATGGTTATAGGTCTACCAATTATTATAGAGCTTGAAATAAAATGTGAGTCATGCATACTAGGGAAACATCATAGGTAACCTTGTCAATTAGGAATGTCTAGAAGGATAAAATCACCTTTGGAATTAGTGCACTCAAATTTGTATGGCCCAATGAAAACTCTCACCCACTCTAAGAGTGTATATTTTCTAACTCTCAGAGATGATTATAGTACAAAAATTTGGTTTTATTTCTTAAATAATTAGTCTGAGATTTTTGAAAAGTTTAGATGGTTTAAAGCATTGGTTGAAAAATAGAGTGGTTATTTCATCAAGGCACTAAGATTAGATAGAGGGGGAGAGCATGTGTCTATTAAATTCCTATCTTTTTTCAAGAATGAAGGAATTGAAAAATAGTTCATAGCTAGATACACTCCATAGCAAAATGGAGTAGCAGAAAGGAAAAATAGGACCATCCAAGAGATGGATACAAGCATGTTGAAAGCCAAAGGACTTTCAGAAGAATATTGGGGTGAAGCTATAGAAACAATAGTTCATTTGTAGAATAGGTCTCCCAAAAAGGTTGTTAAAAATAGGACTCCATAAGAATCATGGACAAATAGAAGGTATAGTATTGAGCATCTAAGAATATTTGGGTGTATGGCATATACACATGTGCCAAAGGAAAGGAGGCATAAATTTGATGATAAAGGAGAAAAGTATATCTTCATTGGATATTATGAAGGTAATAAAGCATACAAATTATATAACCCTATTATAAATAAGGTAGTGATTAGTAGGGATGTTGAATTATTTGAAAATGAATCATGGGATGGAACCATTGACACTACATCGAGTATCTCAAAATCGATACTTATAGATGATGAAAATAAAGATGATCAAATTTAACAAGTCACAGATCATCAAGGTGAATCATTAGTAACACCTCCATCACCTTCATAACATGATCCTAAATCAAACAAATTTGGTAGCAGTTCAGATCCGACTCTTGCTTCTCTTATGCCTAGAAAGACAAGGAGCTTGAGGGAGATATATGATGACTCAATTTATGATGATTAAAACTTGAATTTTGATTTATTGTCTACATATAAACCTACATGTTTTGAAGAATAAGTAAAAGAATAAAATTGGTGTAAATCCAAGAATGAGGAAATAGAAATAAATAAGACATGGGAGTTAGTTGATTTACTTAAGGGTAAACAATTGATTGGAGTGAAGTTGGTCTACAAGGCAAAGAGCACAATAGAAGTCAAAATTGATATCTACGAAGCAATATTATTTGTCAAAGGATACAAAAAAACAACCTACTAGAGACTATGATGAGACTTATGATCCTATTGTAAGAATGGAAACCATGTGGGTTGTCTTAATAATAGTTTCCCAACACATGTCGAAGGTATATCAAATAGATGTGAAATCCACATTCCTAAATAGAGTACTCAAAGAAAAAGTCTATGTTGATCAAGCACCTAGATATGAAGTACCAGGAAAAGAAAATAAGGTGTATAGGCTCAAGAAAGCACTCTATGGGCTTAAGTAAGCACCAAGGACTTGGTATAGTAGAATTGATGCATACTTCACTACAAATGGTTACAGTAAAAGGAGTAGTGAGCCTAAATTGTACATCAAGGAGAATCATGGTAAGATTTTGATTACTATATTATATGTATATGGTTTAATCTTCATAGGAAATGATGATGATTTTATTAGTGAGTTCAAAGAAGTAATGAAAAAAGAGTGTGAAGTGACAGACTTGGGTTTGTTAAGATATTTTCATTCTATAAAAGTAAAGTAGATGGATCATTGCATATCCATATCTCAATCTAAGTACACTTCAAAGATCTTAAAAGGTTCAAAATTTTAAATATTAAGCTTGAACCAACACCAACCATTACATGTCTCAAGTTGAATAAGGAAATTGTAGTAATGAGGTGAATTCAACTCTATATAAGAGCATGGTAGGTAACCTCATGTATTTGACAACATCTAAGCTTGATATAGTGTATGCAGTAAGTTTGATTTCTATATTCATGAAAACACCTAAGCATACACATTGGCAAGTAGGGAAGAGAATTCTAGGATATGTCAATGGAACCAATAAATATGGAATTATTTATACAACATCAAGTGTTTTTAATCTAGTTGGCTATAAAAATAGTGATTGCATAGGAAGTGTAGGTCACAAGAAAAGCACATCTGTTTATGTGTTTCACATGGGTTCAAGAGCCATTTCTTGGGCATCTAAGAAGCAACCCATAGTTTCTCTTTCCATAACAGAAGCTAAATATATTGTAGCAAATGCAACAACATGTCAAGCTATTTGGATAAGGAGAGTCATAGTAGATTTGAAGAATAAAAAAATATATGGTACAATCAAATTTTTTGATAACATGTATTCAATAAAATTGATGAATAATACATGTTTCATAGATGAATAAAATATGCACAGATTCATTATCACTTCATAAGAGATTTGGTTGAAGATGATGAAATCAAATTCACATTCTGTAGATCTAAACACTAGTTAAAATACATCTTAATGAAGGCACTAGAAAATGAGACCTTCAAACATTTGAGATAGAATTTAGGAGTAATGGATGTTATAATAGCTAATGGAAGAATTTAAGGGGGAGTGTTGGAATTCATAAATTCCCTTATTACTATTTTTACTATTTTGTTTTGCATTATTTTTTGTTATTTCCTATAAGTTTTTAGTAATGACTAATAATATAAATCATTGTTATTTTATTTTTTGTGAAAGACCTTTGTATAGAGGCATATTGTAAACAAATGGAAATTATCATAATAGAACATAACATCACAAGTGTAGCAAAATTATTTTAGTCCTGTGTGATTAAGGTTTAAACACATTAGTAGTTGTTTTTCTTATCCATTTTCTTTCTTTTTTAGTCATATTTTTATTTCTAGATTTATCTTGTCCCAATCCCCAATGATAGTATTTTGATGATTATGTTGAATTAATACCAATTTTTTTGACACATCTATAATAATTGATTTGATCTAAAACACATGTGATTACCATAAAAAATATTTGTAGGAAGTCAAGATCTTGTAATAATATTATTTTTTAATAGATAGATCACCATTTTTAATTAGTAACCCTAGTTGGGACAAATTACATAAATTTTTGAAGTAATTAGTCATAATTTAGTTCCACCTTTGAGTAAAAGTAAATGTATCATTGATTTCACCAATAAAATTCATTCCTTTTTGTTGGAATGGATCCTATGTGATTAGAGGAATGAGTGGATAAATACCTAAATTATTCCATTCTCCCAATGAACCATTAGTATGAATTTAATTTTATCACCATTTTAGAGACACCCTTCAGTAATGAAGGCCACCAATAACCATCTCTGATTATGTTTTAAGAGATTAAAATTCACTACATAATTACCTCTACATAACCCATTATAAAATTATTTTACCATCTGTGAAAGCTTCATATTCATCAACACATCTCTTGAGACCGCCTTTTTGATTCTTACATGCTAATCCATTATCAATCAAGACATAATTTTGGGAAACAATATAAAAAGTTATTAATTGTTTCTATTTTAAATTATGTGGATAAATAATTTTTTTAGTTAAATAAATAATGTTTCTACAGCATTAAATTTCTTTTTTCATCTTTGTTCACATTGATTTTACCTAGTAAATTCCATATCCTTTATAAGGGTTAATATATTTTTCAACTTGGTGTCAAAATTTAGCTCAATATGATGTATGCTATTGTATGTGGTGAAGAACATGAGAATATTTGTTTTCTTTGATATAATCATGACTGGACAACATAAGGTCATATTTCAAAACATGTTTCATAATTTTCAATAATGATCAACTTCAGTGGTCCAATCAATGCCATGATATTTATTTAGCATCTTTGGAATAATTTTAATCTCTAAAAAATTTGAGACAAAATGTCTAACAAATTTAATTTGAATGAAAAAGTAGTGTATAACTTTTTTAGAATGTGAAATAGGGATGGCATCAATTGCATTTACACTTTATAGATCAATCATAACTCCTTATTTTGAAAAAAATTGACCCAAAACTTTTCCCATTTCCACACTAAAGATACATTTTTTAGGATTAAGAGATATCACATGTTCTCTATATATTATAAAGACAATTTCAAGGTGCTACAAGTGGATTGATTTGTTTTTTATAAATAATAATATGATCTTTATAGGCCATCTTAATCTCATTTATTAGTAATATAAATGCATAATTTTAAACTCTTTAGAAAATTTAACAAATATTAATGAGCCCAAACGGTATACTCACATACACATAGGTCCCCATCAAAATAAAACATGTAGCATTGACATAAAATTAAATTCTAACACCTTTTTTAAGAGGTGATCCATGTTGGAAAAGGGTAATTGTATTTCAAATATATATTTTAAATTTTTTAAAATACACACTTTAGAACATCACAATTATTGTTCATAACTAGAACAAGGTCTATAACCCATTAAGAATAAATTAGAGGCATGATGATTCCACCCTATTTAAATTTATCTAATTCTCTATCCATATTTTTTTACCAAAGTGAGATTAATGATCCTCTTATTTTTCTTGAAATGTTACATATTAAGATAAAAAAGGGATCATTTATAGAACAAATATTTTGTATATTATTTTAGTTCATAATATGACCATTTGAAGTAGTCTTTTTTATTCCTTAACATTTGGGTGAACACCTTATATTTACTTTACTTCAAACATTTACTAGTAAGTACAAGATTGGATGGAGTGGTTATTTCCAATGTCATTAATTTCAAAATATATTTTAAGAGTCCCATAAGACACATAAGATTGTATTAGTATTTAATTATATCAATTCATGACTTAATATAACTAAATTTCCTCCGTGTGTTTACACACAAAGCTAAAAATGAATTAATTGATATTCAAACTTAGATATAGAGTTCATGAACCTAACAATCTAAATATAATGTTAAATACATGTTAATGGTTTACATTTTAATGTTCTGATGGTTTCACAATGGATTCCACATCATACATACATAAAGGTGCAACCAAATGTTTTTATATAGAGACATATAAACATATATCTAAGCATTGAGTGAATTGAATGTCATTTTATTGTGACTGATATAAAATGAATCAAATAAGTACATTGAATCCTAGGCATCATTATTACATTTATAGAGTCTTATTTTTAACTACATATATTTTTTCACTTTATGAACTATCAATCCTAAATTACCTTTCAAAATATAATATTTTATTTTATATTGAGGCCACGTTTACACCTAGCAACATTATCTCATTTTAGCCACATTTTTAAATGCATTCAAAATCTAACTTATATGCAAATTTTAAGAAATATTCTTATGGATAACATTATACCACATGTTCTACTACACCTCATGTAGAACAATTCAATCAAAATATATGTTCTAAAGTTCATAAGAGTCTGACTCATTTATTTTTAAACAAAAGCAATGATAAAATTCATTCCCAATTAACAACAATATTCCAATAAAACTCAAAAAATATT